>RJVU01051924.1:234302-248868 GCA_003731715.1 Anabarilius grahami
ATGGAAATCAAATCTTAAAACTTTAATCGTTCATCAAAATTTAACCACTCTTTTAAACGTCTTCACATAAAAATATAAACAAAATATTGCTCTTTTTTTATCAAATAAATCGCTGGAACAAAGATTTACTGTCTAAACTGTTATAAGGACCTTTGAATGTCATGAAGGGATGTCATGAAGACATTTGAATTTCTGTGTGTATATGATATGATGATATTTATCAAATTAAGTGAAATGCTCATGAAGTGACTTGACTTGAAAATGTATCAATTTAAGATAAAAGCACTGAATGGGGTATTTAAACTCATGACATCTGACAACCACAAACGTGAAAGCTTGTGGAGGCTTCTGATGCAGCCTTATCCCAGTGGGTAGAGATCTAGGATTTGAACCCAAAGGTTTGCAGGTTTAACCCCTATAGGGCGATCCTTCAGTTATCACTATTGTGCTCTTGAGTGAGGCACTTAACACCAGCTCCAGAGAGACTGTCCCTGTAACTTAACATCCCAGGGGTGACACTGTGCGAAAGCTGCAGAAACAAAACAAAGATTCTGCTCTCTCCTTCTGGCTGTACTGTCCAACACATCACGACTGTCCATGACCTGCAGGATAAAAGTCATTATTCTGGCATATATGAAGACAAGAGCTTAAATGCTTCACATGATTTACCCAAGTAGGACACATCAGTACTCTTCTTGGCCTGGGAGCAACATTCCTATAAATAAGACAGATTATATAGTTAAAGAAATCAAGTGGCTTTTAGTCCATGTCTGTTAGCTTTGAGGCAATCTACACTATGGTTCAAATGTTTGGGGTCAGTAGGATTTAATGTTTTTGAATGAAGATGCTCACCAACACTGCATTTATTTAATATCATTACAATTAGAACTGTTTTAATATATTTTAAGATGTATTTTTTCCTGTGATGGCAAAAAAATCATTCTGATATGATGATTTGCGTCTCTCTCAAGAATAGTATTTTACTATTATCAATGTTGAAACCAGTTGTGCTGCTTAAAATCAAGTTTTTAATGTTGTTTATATGCCTATGTGGTGTTTTTAATATGCTTTAAGGCAAACCATGTGCAAATTCATATGTCATTGCTGAGTATTTTCTCTTTAAAACTGCAGTAAATAATAAAAAAGAAAAGACAGTCTTAAACCCACGGTTTGAAATGACTGGCATCTGTGACATCACAAACTACCTTGTAACCAATCACGTCAACGTGCCGGTGGGCTTTAGCACATAATTAACAGTGAACTAGCAGAGGAGTCTCGAGAGAAGCCAGGTTATCCTGGTATATTTTTCTCTTGTTATGAAAAGTGTAGATTTAGCAATATGGCGGGTGTATGATGTGTATTACGACGTTATGATGAACTATATGCCTTTCCTTACCGATGTTCTGAGCTGTTAAAGCGTTTGTAAGGATACTGATTGTTAAAAGACAGCTGTCGGACTCTGAGATGGCGAATGGGAACATGGTTTGTGTAACATTAGCAACACATTATTAGCTGTTTGATGGCATAGTCAAGCAAAAGGCTATTCATATTAATTACTGTTGTGTCTGAAAGAGCGATACAGCTGTGCAGCGTTTACCTCAGTAAGTTGACCGAGTGGATCTCTGAGCTGGTGCAAGTGAGTGGAGGCGGGGCTAATTAGCATATTCATAGATCCGCGTATACTAAATGAAGCAAGGGTGTAGAGTTACATTCAAGCTATTTTAAGGCATGAAGAAATTTTTTAGAAAAAATGTTAAAAAAACGTTTAAATATGTCATTTTGGTGTTCAAATATGAGTTTTAAGGGATAAAATTGACTACAGGAGTCTTTAATATTTTTATGGAAACCATGATAAAAAATTTTTAAGATTCTTTACTGAATGGGAAGTTCAAAGAACATGCATTTGAAATATAAATATTGTTACATTATAAATGTCTTTACTAGGGGTGGACTGATTATCGGCCTGGCCGATATTAAGCATTTTTATGGTTATCGGTATCGGTCATTTTCAAAGCTGATTTCCCGATAAAATAATTTAATTTTGAAATGCACTATTTGGCTCTGATGCAGCCACCGCTGTATGAACGCACCACTCTGGGTCCTAGAGCAAACTCCGCCCACCGCCCATCTGATTTGTTGCGAGTCGTGAGTCCGGCCAATCAGCGCGGAAGGCTAAAGCAAAGTTTTGCACTCTCACACCGAAAGCACTTTCTAACTGGAGCTGCTTCAGTGATCAGTGATCACGCATCGGTTATCTCAAGTGTAAGGCAGCAGACGTTGCTGAAGTTGTAATAAATAACAGTCCACTACATTGAAGTTGCAAAACACCTCAATATAATCAGGGCCTGAATTCCGGCGCGGGATCGCGGGTATTGCACATAATTCTACACATTCCCGCAGGAAATTCACGCAAACATTTATGCATAGCATGTAGATTGAATCCAAAAAAAATTGTTACATTTTGAGAAAAAAGTCGAGATAAAATGTTGAGAATAAAGTCATTAAATTACGAGAAAAAAAGTCGTTAAATTATGAGAACAAATTAGTTAAATTATAAGAAAAATGTCATAATTTAACTAATTTGTTCTCGTAATTTAACAAAGTTTTTCTCGTAATTTAACGAGTTTATTCTCAACATTTTATTTCGACTTTTTTCTCGAAATTTAATGTTTTTCTCATAATTTAACGAATTTGTTCTCGTAATTTAACAAAGTTTTTCTCGTAATTTAACGAGTTTATTCTCAACATTTTATTTCGACTTTTTTCTCGAAATTTGACAACTTTAATCTCGAGATGCTTTTATTTTTTTATTATTGCTTGGCCCTAATCCTTTTCCGTATCTCAGAATATGTTTAAAAGCATTTAAAGAAAGTTTTTGTCAGAGCCCTTGTTATTCTTAATTTTAAGTTTAATTTTTATACCAGACATATATATATATATAGGTTCAAAATATCGGTCTACTTGATCTGTAATAATCGGTATCGGCCCTGAAAAACACATATCGGTCGACCCCTAGTCTTTACGGTCATTGGCAATCAATTTATTGCATCAATGCTGAATAACAGAATTAATTTCTTAAAGACAATAAATAATAAATAAATAAACCTTGCTGACCCTAAACTTTTGAACAGTACTAGGTTTGCTATTGTGCTTCAAATAGTTGACAAAATTAGTTTATAGCAGATTTATACACAATTTACTTCCGGGAAAACAGACCAAAAAGGTTGATGACATCATCCTGCACTCATGGGCATATATATTTCTGAAACTTCCTGTTTCAATGTGACACGTCAACACAAAAAAGAAAACTGCCATCATCAAGTCTTGTTTTCTTTGAGGTTAACCTGAGTGCATTCATTGTTCTGTATTCATTACATCAGGATTTCCTGTCCAAAAACAGGAAGCTCTGCAAAGAAAGACAAGCTAAAAGCCCTGTAATTTGCCTGCTAATAAAAGAGAGACAACTCTCTCCTCTGTTCAAAGTCATCCATTTCAAAATCCATTTCACAGGACACCCCTGCTTTCATAATCAGCCTCTTCTCAGCTTTAATACAGTCAGAAGTTTGCGTTTGTCTCTTAGCTTTAAAAGAAATGGTGCAGACAGTCTGTGAGGCTGTGTATGTCTACGCAGAAAGAAAAAAAAAAAGATGCTACAGGGCATTGGTGACTATCTCTGCAGATGACAGAGACACGTGTACCACCAAAAGCGTATGATGGAAAGCTCTAGTTCCCATATGAAAAAAAAGAGAGGAAAAACCATGGATGCCACATAGTTGTCACCACTGGAGTGCTTAATATTCCATGCCACAGACACACGGTAAAAAAATAAAAATGGAAAATGTATTAACCCTAAAACACCTCATACTATGGCCAACAACAAGTACTATTACAACAGAGCTTCAGATTAGTGTGCTAAACTATCTTTACTGTGTTAGTCTTCGATAATGCACTGTTACAGCATTTAAATAATTCCCTTGCCATTTAAAGAGCTTGTAGATACTTCTGCAGCACATTCAGTGTGAGACTAGACCTATACTAGACAAAAATATTAATATTATTGTAACAGTTCGTATATGTGGGAAGAAGGAGGCGGGAACCGGCGAACGTTCAAACAAAAACTTTAATAAATAAACCAACACAAAACGAAAGTAACGCCGGCAGACCCTCGCGGACGTCTGCCGGCCACACAAACATAATAAAACATAACGTAAAGTCCAGGCCTGGTCCTCTCTCGTCCTTCACTGTCGTCGCTCCTCCTTTTATGCTCCCGGAGCTCCTCCGTGAGAGACTCGAGGCCGGCGCGCCTCCCAGGTGGAGCTCATCATCTCTCGCGCCACCGGCCTCGCGCCGTTCTCTCACGGCTCTCGCCCGCCCTGGTCGCCACAATTATTATTAAACATAAATTAATATGTCTTTATTCATTATAAATTTGATTATTAGCATAACAATTTACTTCAACAATTAACATTGGCTTATATCTTAATGACAGCATACAATTTGACCATGACATCTAGTATCATTTGAGAATGTATACCACATTAGTATTATTATTTATTTTATTTTAGTTATTATTTTCTTAGTTTACTTATTTAAATGTTTCTGTTCTCATGTCATATGTATGTGTGTACCAAGAGCTTCTGTAGAAAACCACAACAAATTCCTTGTGTGTTTGTGCACACCTGGCGAATAAAGCACATTCTGATTCTGATTCTGATTCTGATTCTGATGTTTCAATTGAATGTTCAATGGAAGCAAGAAAACCTGAGATTAAAATGTACTTATTTGGTTAGTGACCTAGAAATAGTGCAGAGTATTAAAAAATTCAAATTGACTTTCATCATAACTTCATTTTGTTTTAAATTGTTTTAATGTCTTTAACTTTGTTAATGTCCAGGTTAAATGAGGGAAAAAAGACAGAGAGAAATAGAGTTTTTGGACCTCACTATACATCAAGACATAGAAAATCTAATTTAATTCAACTGAACTTGAGTGCTTGCTCACAGATAAGTAATCTCAAGTACATCTATGTGCCCTTCAAGTGGAGTCAGAAATATCCTAATTGAGAGTTCTGATCACACAAACGACCAAGCAAAGTCATATTTACGTGGGGGGAAACTCTGAATTCTAGATGATACACGAGTTACCAAGTTGTGATGATGGAAAGGGTGTAGCAGTTTGAAACTTTACAGAAACACTGATCTTCAATTTAGATATTATCACATATCTAAAATATATGAGATCAACAAGCTAAAGCAAATTTGTAGTGAATTATAATGAATGACTTGACTTTCACAGTTTGCTTTATGTAACACAAACATCTAGTTTTGATTTGTATAAAGTGATAGAAACATTTATTGTTCACAATATAATTATTTTATTTTGTTTAAGCTATTTTTGTGTTATGCTTAACTTGTTGAAGCATAATAATTAATTTGTGGATTGAACATGATAGGGAATTACCACACTGAAAGCGTAATCAGCCAATCACACATCTTGGAGGAACTAACTATGCTGTTGTTCTCCTCATATTCATGCTTTAGATACTCTTTAAGATCAACAGCAACCTAAAGGGTATGGAGCTCCATTTGTGCCAAAAAAAAAAAGAAAGAAAAGAAAGAAAGAAAGAAAAAAAAAAGTGTTAACTGCTTTGTATAATACATTTATCTAAGTCTACTGTTATTTCCTTTGTTTTATTTGAGTCATCCTCCCTGTCGTCTGCTTGTCGTCCCTGTCATGTGTCCAGCTTAGGTTTATGCTTTATTTACTGATATCAATGAACATACTGCAAATCATTATACAGATATCAAGATAAACTAATAGAATGTTTAGACAAGGTTATTATTGTTACCTAAAACTGAAACTATAACCAAAACTTGTTTCATTACTTGATGAACATTAACTGAAACTTTAATACAACTAGTTGCCAAGGCAGCATTTCTCATTTTCGTTAAGTTATTAAAATAGCTAAATCTAAATTAAATAAAACTGTAAAATGTGATGCAGAATATTCAACAAATAAATAATAAATAAATAAATAAAAACAGCAATAACAGTAGGCATGGACAAATGTATCATGCAAAGCAGTCAACACATCTTTGGCACAAAGTTATGCCAACATTTTTAGAAACAGCCTTCTATAAACAACAGAAGAAGATGACACAGAGGATGGCAGAACTAGATGACATAAAAGAGGAACATACACACTAACATATGCTAATTTATCTTAAGTATGCAATGACTGTAAACATAGACAAATGTACAATACAAAGCAGTCGACTCAATAGAACCTCATAAAAGGGAGGCTAAACTCCCTCTGAAACTTAACAACACTGTTTTAGAAAACAAATAAGGATTTCCATACTTTTTGATCTCATAGATATTATATATAATTTATTTATTTTACTGTTTATTATTTTCTGCAATGAACTGGCCATATGTCTAGGTTGTTTCCCGAGACGCTGCCACTGATGTGTGCTCCTACAGTGTTCATATACTTATGCCCGTCAACCCATGTGAGATCACATCGACAAATTTATTGCACTAACCAGGTATATGAAACCTCAGGCAAGTTCAAATGTCCTTACACATTTCATAACCATCATTTTTATTTCATTATTATTATTGTTAACCTCAGGGCTGTGGAGGAGTAGTGTTTCATTCCACAGCTCTGAAAGAGCCTTGAGCTTTCAAAACATTTACAAACATTGCTGTAACAGTGCGAATGGAGCAAGCATGGACATACAAGCAAGCAAGAATAAGCCAGGCATGAAGCAGAAGAGATGAAAGAACAATGCAACATCCCTCAGAGGAAGCCTGAGGACCCGCAGAACCTCAACTGAGAAAAAGAGTAAGAGTGATGCTTCTAAACTGCAAAACATCAGATTTCATGGTCACAAACAAGAGTAGATCATGGGTAGACTTGTTAGGACAGAATGATGGCGAGAAGCGGCTCTGCAGATATATTTATTATGTTAGCAGGCTTTGCATATAGCTCACATCAAGAATTCAACAATGGCAGATTTTCCTTGCTCTTTTGACATGAGGCTTGTCTGAAAGACAAAGGGGGAGGTGTTGCTGTAATTTAGAGTAATATTTTCAGTATTACTCAGAGGTCTACTCAGACGTATAATGCTTTTGAAGTGATGGTACTTTATGTAACGCTTTCTAGTGTAAGTGATAAATCCCATTTGACATTTGCGCTGGCTACGGTATACAGGTCACTAGGGCACCATACAGACTTTATCAAAGAATTTACTATCTTGTTTTCTATCGGAGTTGGTACTGGCTGCAGATAAAGTCTTAATTGTTGGTGATTTTAATATTCATCTATAGATAATGAAAAAGACTCATTGGGATTGGCATTTATAGACATTCTAAACTCTATTGGAGTTAGACAACACGTCAAGGCCCACTCATTGTCGTAATCATAATTTATATCTAATATTGTCACATGGAATCGATGTAGATGGCATTGAAATCCTGCAGCAGAGCGATCTCAGATCAAGGCTACAAAACCAACTCCCTGTTACAAATATGGTAGAACTATCACTTCTACCACTAAAGATTGCTTTATAAATAATTTTCCTGATCAGTTTCAACTCCTCAGCATACCAGATAGAACAGAAGAACTTGATGTTGGAACAGAAACTACACTCTAAAAAATGCTGGGTTAAAAACAACCCAAGTTGGGTTGAAAATGGACAAACCCAGCGATTGGGTTGTTTTGACCCAGCAGTTGGGTTAAATGTTTGCCCAACCTGCTGGGTAGTTTTATTTAACCCAACAATTGTTTACAAATTACTATATGTCTGGCTTAAAATGAACCCAAAATAGGTTGGAAATTAAAAATCAGACTCATAATTACTAGAGGCAACAATAATAATCAAAAAGATGAGCATTTATTAATAAGCAATTTAATAAATGTTTATTGTTTAAATATTATTCAAAAAAAGTATTAATAAATGTTTGTTTATTAAACATATTAATAAATGTTAATTTCCAACATATTTTGGGTTCATTTTAAGCAAGAAATACAGTAATTTTTAAACAATATTTGGGTTAAATAAAACTACCCAGCAGGTTGGGCAAACATTTAACCCAGCCACTGGGTTAAAACAACCCAATCGCTGGGTTTGTCCATTTTCAACCCAACTTGGGTTGTTTTTAACCCAGCATTTTTTAGAGTGTATTGACTCGCTCTTTTCCATTACTTTAGACACAGTTTCTCCTTTGCACTTAAAGAAGATTGTGGAAAATGGTCCTACTCTGTGGTATAACGAGCACATAAAAAAAAAAAACAGCCCGAAAAATGGAGCGCAGCTGGAAGAAAACTAGAGGGATTTCGCATTTCACGGAAGGATAGTGTTACTGCATACAGAAGTGCTAGATCTGCTTGCTTCTCAACTATCTTAGAAGAGATCAAACACAACCCAAGGTATTTATTTGATACAGTGGCTAAATTAAAGATAAATAAAGTTTCTACTTCTTTGGGTGTTTCCAAACAGCACAGCAGTAATGGCTTTATGAACTTTTTTACTTGCCAGATTTATACTATAAGAGAGAAAATAATAACCATGCAACTGTCTACTACAGTATCACATCAGACATACTAGACTTCCTGAGGAACAATTCTATTCAAGGTTGTATATTGTATTGTATATCTTTATTGTCCACTGAGGTGGAAAATTGTCTTTGGCTCACCAGCACATAAAATAGCTATACAAGTAGTGTTAAAAACAACAGAAACAGAAGAAAAAACAGACAAATTCACATTTTATAAAAATTACAATTCATGCCTCTGTCATTTAATTTATCAAACACTTGCGGAATTGAGAATTTTGATTGCATTTGGAATGAATGATCTCTTAAACACATTTTTATTCACAAGAGGTATTCTGTAGCGCCTAGCTGATTTCAAGAGCTCAAACTGACTAAAAAGAGGGTGAGAACTATCTGCAAGAATACTCCTCACCTCACACTCCGGTTGTGCTGACCCCTGCGAATTCCCCAAATGTGGGAATCTCGACTGCATAAGTTATGGTAGTGGGGGACTGCGTTCGTGCTCTCCCCTCAACATTTTTTTTGTGGGCAGTCGTGGCCTAATGGATAGAGAGTCGGACTTGTAACCCAAAGGTCATGGGTTCGAGTCTCAGGTCCGGCAGGGATTGTCGGTGAGGGGAGTGAATGTCCAGCGCTCTCTCCACCCTCAATACCACGACTGAGGTGAGACCCTTGAGCAAGGCACCGTACCCCCAACTGCTCCCCGGGCGCCGCAGCAATGGCTGCCCACTGCTCCGTGTGTGTGTTCACTGCTGTGTGTGTGCACTTGGATGGGTTAAATGCAGAGCACAAATTCCGAGTATGGGTCACCATACTTGGCCACATGTCACTTCACTTCACTTCACTTCACATACTAGATCTTAGTGCTGCATTTGATACTATTGAACACAACATTCTTTTAAATAGACTCCAAAATTATGTTGGCATTAGCGGAATTGCAATGGCATGGTTCAAATCATACTTATCTGACCATTATCAATTTGCAGTAAACGAAAAGGTGTCATATCGATCCCAAGTTCAGTATAGAGTACTGCAAGGCTCAGTACTAGGACCGTTGCTTTTCACCCTGTACATGCTGCACTTGGGAGATATCATTAGGAAGCATGGCATTAGTTTTCACTGTTACGCTGATGATACTCAGCTCTATATTTCTTTGCACTATGACAAAACATTTCAATTCACAAAATTAATAGAATGCACAGCTGATATATAAACTGGTTGACTAGTACTTTCCAACTACTTATTTCTGAAAAAACAGAGGTTTTAATTATTGGACCAAATTGCAATGTACGTCACGTGACATGATTACCTGTCCAAACTTCCCCAGTGTTACAAATAAATCGAGAACCAGCAATACAGTACAAGAACTGTAAGTAACATATAATCAAACAAGTAACAGGCAGATGGGGAAAAAGACAGAACAAAGTCACAATGACGAACAACACAAGGAATTAACAATATCAAAAGTTAGTGTGTACAGTAACAGGCCAAAAAGCAGCGTACAATGGGAGGCAAACAACTGGTATATGGCGGATTTTAAACCGACTGGAACAGCGGGATTGGTTGTGACGTCAGCGGGCGGACGGTGATTGGTGCCAGTCTCTGCCAACGGGAATCTAAGACGTTCCCACAACACCGTAACAGTGTCTGTGAAGTTTCAGCTCAAAATACTTCACAGATTACTTATTATATCACGTTGTAAATACCCATTTTTGAACTGCTAGCAAAAACATGCTATTTTCATGCATGTGTCCTTAAATGCAAATGAGCTGTCACTTTGTACAGAATCTGTAAATGGCTTGTTCTGAGACAATACATATGATTTATAGGGGTTAAAAAAAAGGAGTGGATGGATTTGTATCATTATAGGGTGGTTGTGTACACACACTGCCAACACACATTTATGTTGAAACACCATGTAAAAGTGAATTTTGCATAATAGGTCCCCTTTAATGGCTTTAATAAGGGATTGGAAAAATATTGGAAATAATGTCATCATATTGAAAACAATGGAAACGTATACAAGTATTTGATTTAAAACTGTTTATTAAAGTATAGAAAAACCATATGTCATAAGCAATCTATTCCCATGTAGAGAAAATTAATGGGATTTTTACTTCCAGAAACCTCCCGTTAAGCTTTATTTACGCCACAACTATGAAGAAAAAAATATTACATATAACTGCCCATATTTATATAACACTAGCTTCTCCATTTTCAGCTATTTGGACCACTCTGTGTGGTGTGAACAGTGTGACCTATGCCAGCACAAGTACATATCACTTACATAAATAATTCTTAAGGGTTCAGTAACAAAATTAAGGTCAGAGAAATGGGGAGAAAATCGTCATGTAAAACTAAATTATGACTGTTTTGGTGCAGAAAACCTTAGCTAACATAATAAATGGACTTCAGAGAAAATTAAAGTGCAAAATATGGCCTTTTAAAGCTGCTTTTGAGAAGCATGTGGCAGAGCAGAACATGCTCTCCAGACATGTCTGCTAATTGTCCCTCAGTAAGTACCGTTCATTTTTCTGACAGTACACCATCTAGAGCATTTAAAGCTGAAGTCACACAAATTACTGGTGCCGTCAGACAAAAATAACTGACATATCTCCTAAGGGTGCTGACAGCTATTTCTGTTTATGCCAATGTTGCATAATAAAGCATAATGCTTCCCAGAGCATCAATTTTCCTCAGATCTCCCTTTGCAGCACAGGAAAGATTCACATGATGCTTTTGACAGTTGCAGGGATGTCAGTGTTTTGGGGGGAAATTCTTTCACAGATGCGTGTAGGTCAGACAACCTGGTGCCGAGAACCAGTGTGATGAAAAGATGCCCTTTGAAAAGCTGACAGAAACATCATAATTCCAAAAGAAAGAAACCTATGGCATGTGAGCAATAGCAAAAGTGGTATATGTACTGTATTTCAGTAATGCTTTTTAAATAATCCTCATTAATCATTCCTCATAGTCACACTTTTATATAGTTGGAATCACTTTCACAATGATCTTTGTTCATCTGATGAATGTTAAAAACATTGACAGTCCATCAGAATCCATCCTGTTTAAAGAGCTTGAGTATTTAAAGCAGCAGATATAGCAGTGTGTGCTTATAATAAACAGGATGATATTGTGCGTCGTTGTTATTCTTGTGAACAGGCAGTTTACCCACTGTTTTGATAGTCCTCTGTCTGGGTTTAACCTGTTAGTGGCATCTCAAAATACAAAGATGCATAGACAAAGAAGTGTAAATAATTAAAACCAGAGCTCCATTTTTTTCATTTTTCATTTAAATACCAAACAGGTTTACTGTAAGTACATAAATATATATATATTATATATACACTGGTAAAATGGCTTCTAGCAAGTGAAGAGCCTTTTTCATGAGCAGACAGACAGATAGTAGCAGACATGAGAGGGGGTGGCGAAATGAAGCAAAGAGAGCTGCTCGAATAAAGTTACCTGCTAAGGTCACGATTCATTGTGAATGAGAGCGGCAGTCAGGCGGAACGGAGAGCGGGCACAATCTTGTGGAACTGTTGCAGATGAGCCATAGTGAAGTGTGCGGGGATGTGGAGACGCTGCCTCAGGGAGCGCTGCAGTCATTACCTTTATCGCCTATGCCTGAATCCGTCAATGGTTGTGACTTAACTGTCACCCCGACTGTGCTGCTTTTAATGTTTTGCATGCTTGTCAGAAGAAAGATTACAGTACATGATCTTGAATGCTGCAAGTCTGTGCATCATCCTATAATATGACCCTTTTGGAGGGATTGAAGAGGAGGAAGATCTGAGACTGAAAATACCTTTTTTTTTTCCAGCCAATTCAACAGTCCTTACTGAGAAGAGTTTCATAAAGACCCAAAGAGTATGGACAAATCTGTCAGTGCTCCAGTATACTATTAAAAACATTACCTGCAGATTGCCTCTTAATCTTTCACAATTACTAAGGGGAAAATGGCTTGAAATCCTATAGATGATACTGCAACAGGTTAATAAACAATTCCTGTTCTCCTGTTGAGGAAGGTTGAAGTATCGTCTTCTCAGGATAATGTTTAACCTTGATCATTCCATCATTTATATTATGTACAGCAGGACCCTATATGATTTGTGGACTGAATCGTGGAATCCAGTCAAAAGAAATGGAATTTACTGTATAACGTGGAACGTCACCAAAATTGGCAAAATTTGGATTAAATAAATCAAAATTAGGACTGTACTAGGGGTGTTAATCTGACGGTTCATAACGATACGATTTGATATCAAATCTCATAGCCAACGATACGATATTTGCCGATACCTAAAAAAATTCTGAGATACGATTCGATTCAGGGGTTTATTCATCGTTACATTTTTATTAACTCACAAATGCAACCAAAATATGTAACAAACTTTTCTCTGAAAATTGCACATCCTGTACCCCAATTGGGACATCCACAAAAAAAAAAAAAAATGGAAATAATCAATGCTTTTCAGAATTTTCAGGTAGGTCTAACAGAGGTTTTCAGGCACAGAAATTTTAAAAAGTAATCAAATATATATTAACACTGCATAGTCTTCACTGTATAAAAAAATATAGATTTATAATATTAAAGTTATAAAAGTTTAGTCAAAGAGCAGTAAGAGATTTTCTCTTTGTCTTTTGTTATTTGATTAATAAAACAGACTGCAGCAGGAATATTAGGCTGCTGTCACTTTAAGAGTGAATGCACTGATCCACGAATGTACTGACACACATGCGTATTGCTTCCAAACTGTTTATGTTCACTTAAGAAATAACCAACTATGTTACTAGGATATTCGTCAAGATGGTCAGTTTGACATTTTGTCTGTATTTGTCCGCTCAAGCACAAAAGAAGCAAAAGAGAACTTGCTTTCTGTGTGCGCGCTACAGATGTGTGCGCACAGAAAACTTCTCACACAGCACTCGAGAACCAAAATCATTTCTCTTTTTCGTCTGTTTGCGCTTGAATGCTTAAATTTGCAAGGCTTAATACACATGCAACTGATTTGTAATGATTCAGCACTGCCCCGATCAGGACAGTGACAGTTCTGTCTTACACGCTGTTCGCAGGCCAGCAGGCAGTCCTTATTGTCAAGCCCAGTGAGTTCAAATGAGAAAGTATGCATTGGCGCCGGTAATGCATAGAAGGATATTGCGTGAAGATGTGGAGAGTGTCAAAATACATCATATTGTTTAGTCATTTGATTGATGTATCGATCTGATCGAATGAGCAGCATGGTTTCATCTAATTACTAGTTTCATACCAACTACTGAAATGGTGGTATGTTTGTCATGACAACAGTATACTATTGTATAGCATTGTACAGTATACAATGCAGCCAAACCATACGGGCAGTTGTTATGACTGACAAAACTCAGTCATGACAACTGATGGTTCGCCTGCTGCCGTCTTCCTCAATGGCATCCAAATCAAAAAAAGTTAGCTGAATTAAAGTACCTCGGCTTGATTGTACAGGAAAGAAAGTGGCATCAACATCAGAAGTCCTCAGTAGAATTGGTCAAGCTTCCACCGCTTTTGGGTCACTCAAATGGTCCCTGAGGAAGAAGCACAAAGTCACGGTCAAAAAGAAGGCTGCATTTTTCAGACGCTCATCCTACCAGTACTGTTATATGGATCTGAAATGTGGACACTGATAAAAACAGACCTAAACAAACTCGAATTGTTTCAAATGCGGTGCCTGCGGCGAATACTATGCGCCTCTCTAAGTGACCGGCTTCGAAATCACACCATCAGACTGAGATATGAAAATCAAACAGTCGAAGTAGTAAACCAAAAGTGCAGGCAACAGTGGTACGACCACATATGCCGAATGAACAAACGACGCCTACCTTACCAACTAACTGCTACACTCTAAAAAATGCTGGGTTAAAAACAACCCAAGTTGGGTTGAAAATGGACAAACCCAGCGATTGGGTTGTTTTGACCCAGCAGTTGGGTTAAATGTTTGCCCAACCTGCTGGGTAGTTTTATTTAACCCAA
>RJVU01051924.1:249381-266636 GCA_003731715.1 Anabarilius grahami
ATTTTTTTTTGTTTAAATTGTTAAAATTGTATTAATTCTATTGATTAGACATCCTTTTTGATTATTACAATTTAATTAAACCATAGAATCCAGAAAAATTGTGAATAGCAATTATGTTCATAAAAAAATGAGAAAGTTCACTAATAAAACAAAACTTTTATCATTATTTACTCACACTAATGTCATGCCAAACATATAGAAGTTTGTTACCATCTCTAAGAATAAAAAAAAAACGTGAGAATCACCATGAGATAAAGTCACAATTTCAAGATTTAAAGTCACATTGTGAGATACAGTGTTGCAAATGCAAATAAATAAATAAAGTTGCAATTTATGTTTTTTATTTGCTGAGGCGGAAATGAACTTCCATACAAACCTTTCTTTAGTGGAACACGGTGAGGAAGACTTTCTGAACAACACGAGGGTCAGTAAATTATTGCAGGATTTTCATTTTGGGTGAACATTCCCTTTTAGCTTATCTGTGCCAGTGCAACAGACTATTATTACCTCAATCTAAAAGTCTAATGCTCTACCACATCTAAACCCTCTCCTTTCACATCACGCTTAATGTGAGCAAGTCATCACTGATGATTTAGAGGATGCCTTGTGTTCCTAGAGCAATGATCCTAAACATTGAAGGGGCTTTAAAATCACATTTAATCTCCACCAAACTGATTCTTCATGCCCGAATAAACCATCTCCAAGAGTCTCTCTCTGTTTGCATAACGATATTGGGAGCCACATTCATCCTCAATGCAAATGACTGCAATCAGTTAGCGAGCAGACACGCGATACGTTTTAAAGGGAAATGGAGTCGATTGCAGTCTCGTACTATTCCCGAATGACGTTCATTGCTCACATCATTGAATTTAATTTAGATTGAATTGGACTGTTATGCGATATTATGTAAAAATACATTATGATATGGAAATCTTCTCATTTTGGTCCCAGAAGTCCAAATCGCAAACACACCAATAGTTTTGTCAATGTGTTTCTGTTGTTTTGTTTTAAAAAAAAAAAAATCACCATTTCTTTCATCTTTCGTGATTCAGTTTCATGACTGTTGACGTTTTTTTATCTGTTTCATACCTTCTGGTTCTGCTTCAAGGTCTGATCCACTGAGACCCATCAAAAAACTCCACTGGTGCGACACAATTAAAGACGACAGGGAACAAAATTGAGTTTTTAATCAATATGCAAATTAGACATTTGTTGGGTTGAGTGACAGTTAAATAATTTCATCTCTATGTGACTGTCTGTGTGCCTGTGTTTTATGGGAGGGGGAATGTAAGCTTTACATTCAAATAGTCATGTAAACCTGCTAACCAGGTTTTGGATGACTGACTAGATGAAAAGCAACACATACGAGGTGTTCACTCAGGAAAACCATGAATCTCAGACAACACCCAATGCCGTGCATGCACTTGTCCACGACCGCATACAAGAACGAAACACGATCACAATATCGAACACAAACAAACACTCAAGCAATGACACCGGGTGCCCTGAAGGAAATGAGAACAAAATAAACTCTAATAAGAGTTTCAGATGTATGCTGAGCAACGGCTGAGCTCAAGAATGGGTGCCTGAAATCCCTGCAGCCACAGTTCTCTCCATCTTTCTCTTAATAAGAATATTCTCTCTGCTATTCTCTCTCCTTGACTTACTGTGAGATTGTGGAGCTGTCACATCACTCTAAGCAAGAATTAATCAGACAAGACAAGACCAAACAGATAATCTGACAGAGAAATGGTCTCAGTATCCAGCATTCAATTATCTTTAAGTATCAAATGAAAGAAGAACGTAGTAAGCAGGTCAGACTCTTCTGGATTGAAGTCCATTATATATATATATATACATACATACAGGTCCTTCTCAAAAAATTAGCATATTGTGATAAAGTTCATTATTTTCCATAATGTAATGAAAAAAATTAAACTTTCATATGTTTTAGATTCATTGCACACCAACTGAAATATTTCAGGTCTTTTATTGTTTTAATACTGATGATTTTGGCATACAGCTCATGAAAACCCAAAATTCCTATCTCAAAAAATTAGCATATTTCATCCGACCAATAAAAGAAAAGTGTTTTTAATACAAAAAAAGTCAACCTTCAAATAATTATGTTCAGTTATGCACTCAATACTTGGTCGGGAATCCTTTTGCAGAAATGACTGCTTCAATGCGGCGTGGCATGGAGGCAATCAGCCTGTGGCACTGCTGAGGTGTTATGGAGGCCCAGGATGCTTCGATAGCGGCCTTAAGCTCATCCAGAGTGTTGGGTCTTGCGTCTCTCAACTTTCTCTTCACAATATCCCACAGATTCTCTATGGGGTTCAGGTCAGGAGAGTTGGCAGGCCAATTGAGCACAGTAATACCATGGTCAGTAAACCATTTACCAGTGGTTTTGGCACTGTGAGCAGGTGCCAGGTCGTGCTGAAAAACGAAATCTTCATCTCCATAAAGCTTTTCAGCAGATGGAAGCATGAAGTGCTCCAAAATCTCCTGATAGCTAGCTGCATTGACCCTGCCCTTGATAAAACACAGTGGACCAACACCAGCAGCTGACATGGCACCCCAGACCATCACTGACTGTGGGAACTTGACACTGGACTTCAGGCATTTTGGCATTTCCTTCTCCCCAGTCTTCCTCCAGACTCTGGCACCTTGATTTCCGAATGACTTTGGACCACTGAGCAACAGTCCAGTGCTGCTTCTCTGTAGCCCAGGTCAGGCGCTTCTCCCACTGTTTCTGGTTCAAAAGTGGCTTGACCTGGGGAATGCGGCACCTGTAGCCCATTTCCTGCACACGCCTGTGCACGGTGGCTCTGGATGTTTCTACTCCAGACTCAGTCCACTGCTTCCGCAGGTCCCCCAAGGTCTGGAATCGGTCCTTCTCCACAATCTTCATCAGGGTCCGGTCACCTCTTCTCGTTGTGCAGCGTTTTTTGCCACACTTTTTCCTTCCCACAGACTTCCCACTGAGGTGCCTTGATACAGCACTCTGGGAACAGCCTATTCGTTCAGAAATTTCTTTCTGTGTCTTACCCTCTCGCTTGAGGGTGTCAATGACGGCCTTCTGGACAGCAGTCAGGTTGGCAGTCTTACCCATGATTGCGGTTTTGAGTAATGAACCAGGCTAAGGAGTTTTTAAAAGCCTCAGGAATCTTTTGCAGGTGTTTAGAGTTAATTAGTTGATTCAGATGATTAGGTTAATAGCTCGTTTAGAGAACCTTTTCATGATATGCTATTTTTTTGAGATAGGAATTTTGGGTTTTCATGAGCTGTATGCCAAAATCATCAGTATTAAAATAAAAGACCTGAAATATTTCAGTTGGTGTGCAATGAATCTAAAATATATGAAAGTTTAATTTTTATTATTACATTATGGAAAATAATGAACTTTATCACAATAAGCAAATTTTTTGAGAAGGACCTGTATTCTTCAAGTCTACCTGTACAGTAATATATACCAAATGAACTTTTAGATGATATATGGTGTGACTTGGTCTAAAGTACTGCTAAGAACCAAAATCACAAAGGATGCAAAATATATTGGTTATCTATCAATATTAAGTAGACATTTGTATATGTAGCAGCAGATTTTTTTTTGTATTTTTAATTGTTCATGTTTGTGCACGTTTATTTTTTACACTTTGACCATTCAAAAATGTTAGGGTGACTTTGATCAAAAGTGAAAAGACATGGTATAATATAAAAAATATTTCTATTTTAAATAAATGCTGTTCTTTTTAACTTTCCATTCATTGAATAATCCCAAAAATGTGGTTTTCACAAAAATATTAAGCAGTACAACTGTTTTCTACATTGATAATTATAAAAAAAAAAATTCTTGCACATCAAATCAGCATATTAGAACGATTTCTGAAGGATCATGTGACACTGAAGACTGGAGTAATGGCAACTGGAAATTTAAGTTTAGTGTTTAATTATCTGCCATACTTTTAATATTGCTGCATCTGACATCCAAACAATCCAAACCAGCTAAGCAATTAAAGCATTGTTTTCATGGAAAGACAGACATGATCTCA
Organism: Anabarilius grahami; assembly: GCA_003731715.1. NCBI lineage: Eukaryota > Metazoa > Chordata > Actinopteri > Cypriniformes > Xenocyprididae > Anabarilius > Anabarilius grahami. The sequence continues at coordinate 253,437 of RJVU01051924.1, forward strand.
AGACAAGCGGCAGTCAGAGTGACTTGCTTTCATGACCAAGTCATTATCATGCAGGAAGGGTGGTTGATGGTCACCCTGATGAGTCACAGCTAAGATCCACACAGGGATCCTGGGAAGGAGCTAAACGTCAGCTTGATTTGAAATACATTTGATGTGTTTCACACAGAGAGCCAAACCTGTAAAACTGCCTGACATTTACTTTCTGTATTTTTATAAAAGCTGTACAACGCAGATATCCTAGATACGCTCGCAAATAGTTCGCTAGTAAAGACCCCTTGCATTTGCATAAAGTAAATCTAAGCAGATAAAAAATGTGTACCAGACTTCTTCTGTTTGCTTTGATATTGCATCTGAGATGTCATTTTGAGTAAATGCCCTGCTGTTTCATATGCATTGAAATATGAATTATTTGCCCTGACCAATAATCAATTTAGGCCCGGTTTCACAGACAGGGCTTAGCCTAAACCAGGATTAGGCCTTAGTTCAATTAGGATATTTAAGTAGCTTTTATAAACATTCACTAGAAAAAAAGTGGTGTGGTGTGGTGTGCATCTTGAGAAAAAACAATGGCACTGACATATTTTAAGACCTGTCGGTACAAGTTACTTTCAGTTGAAACAGCACAAACATGCATTTTAGTCTAGTTTAAGCCTTGTCTGTGAAACCAGGGGTTAAAATGCAAAAAAATTTAATCACAATTTGTTAAAATACCATACAATATTTAAAGGTTAGAGTTAAACAATAATGCTTATTCAATCAAGTTGTTTAATGAATCAAATTGAACTCACTTTTGAATCAAATTGAAGACAAGTGAATCCCAATCATTTTGCTGTAAACCCAAAGATGTACACCCCTAATTCGATCACTCATGCAATTCAGAGAAAATAAAGAAAAACAGTAAAAACTTTCAAACAAATCACACCATCATCCACTCAACTTTTAATATGAAACTGAAATGGATTACCCAAAAATGTTTGGTAATGGAGAAATGAAAAGGCTAAGCTAATTTATTTTAAATATTAATATCATTTTATGAGGACAGGAAGCCATTACATTAGCACTTCTAATTAGCAGCCTTTCTTTTAACAAGGTATCCAGGCAACTGAGACACCAGCATCTCATCATTGCTTTTTCAAATCTCAAATAGTTTCAGAGATCCTGAGCAGACAAGTTCAAGGTAAATACCTAAAAGGCATAGTAATTTATTCACAAAGTTATACCTTATGATTAATGCACCAAAGGAAGCAAAGAACAGACGATTCAATGAACCGCAGAATGCTTTGTGCCAGCTGTTTTTGGCTAGTTTCAAACAGAATATGGACTAAGTCAAGGTAGAGTGAATAAAACAAGTCATATAAAGCCAATGTGTAAAACCTAGTTCTGGAAAACTAAACGTGCGATGCAAAATTAAAGGAGGAGCAGGTTCAATCCTGAATTCCCATTACCAAAAAGAAATGGATAACAATATATATGATATGAAAGCAATTCATAAGCAGTTTGTGCCACACACACCAGTGCTATTAGGGAGGTGGCTGCAAACACACTCAATCCAAATTGACTCTGCAGGCACACAGTGTCACAAATCACCCCCACTTATTTATCGGAGGGACTGAGACATTACCCGCTATGTATTAATAAACAGCTTCAATCAATCCATCCCTCGTTCCCCTGCTTCTCTCTTTCATTTGTTCTCCATTTCTTTTATTACAACTCTCCTCTTTTGATTCTCCTCGTTGGCTCCGGCCTCATCTGTTCTTCTCCCTCTCTGATTTTCCACTCCAAACCAAAACGCATTACATCTCCTAACGGCTCTCACTCCGTACTTTGCATCTGACATCTGCAAACAAGTACCGTCCTGCCGTACCCCACCGTCCTTCATGTCTGATCTATTGTACCGTCCTCTAAGCTAGCACACACTGTTCTCCCTTCCTGAATATGTCACACTGCTTAGAAGCAACCGAATACAGAACCAAATACAGAAATGCCCTGCAAATAACAAAGCATGCTGCGACTGAAGAAAACAGAAAAAAACCCAGCAAATTCATCAGTTTGACAAAACATGTGCTGCAAACACTCACAATGCAACCAAATACAGAAACACTCCTCAATAGCACAGACCACAATGGAATTGTTTCAAGGTGACCCCAACAAGTGATGAAACTGACTGGGACATACTTGTTCATTTACGAGTTCACACTTACAAATAATCAGATAGTAAATAGTATGCTCAATAGTATGAGTATTTGGCGTGCTGTCCGCGGAGAGGGCTCCGAGCTCAGAATATTACCTGAACCCAGAGTGCTCCCCCTGTATTTCTGATTAGGAAAGTAAGCAGGAGAGTGTGAGGAGACGGGGTGGTGGAGGGATGCTGAGAAACTGTCGAGGAATATGGGTGAGTTCTTCTTCTTGTTTAATGGCGATTAACTCCAAAGGAGCATTATCGCCACCTACTGTGTTGGATGGCAAATTAACCTTGGGTGATAAGTCTGAAGTTTAAAACTATTTCCTCTTCCTTCTTTCACAAATATACCATTAACTATGTTTCCTTGTTGAACCCTACCCTATCATCCCACATACATCATCATTATTTATCATATCTGCAATAGAGGTTTCATTGAGCTTCATCCGGCGCTGCGTGTTCAGCTCCTCCGTCCACACTCAGCCCCCATGGCAGGTTCAACATTTCAAGTATATCATATTCTAAATCCCAAACCTGAATCATATATAAACGAAATTAGTGCTCTATATATCTGTCTATCCATTAAACCTTTTCCTAAAATATCCTCATTCTTCATTCTATCCTCTCCATTCTTCAGATGACTGAACAATACATCCCGGAAAATATTATACTTACTACAAATAAATAATACATGACATACATTTTCAGATACTCTACACACATCACATTATCCATTTTCATGTAACCCCATTATTGCCAGTGTTGAGTTTAACCCTGTATGTCCCAATCTTAACCTAGACAGCAATACTTCTTCTTTCCTATTTCTTCCCTGACAATGTATCCTCCCTACTGTCTGTGTGATACTATAACACCATCTCCCTGTGCCACTACTGTCCCATCTCATTTGCCACTTATTCATTAACTTTCTCTTTAAAATCGACTTTGCCTCCTTTTTCCCCATAGGTACTTTAACATCCACCTCCCTCTTGTCTAGTGCTTCTTTTGCTAGTTTATCCGCAACTTCATTACCAGTTACCCCAATGTGTGCTGGTACCCAACAGAAATACACCACTATTCCAGCCTATTTCAGTCTGTATAATGATAAATATACTTCCATTAATAAATCATCTCTGTCTGATCTTGCATGTACTATACTAAGTAAAGCTGAAAAAAAATCTGAACATATTACCACTTTATTTGGTCTAACTTGTTCGACCCACTGTAGTCCAATTATTATAGCTGTTAACTCTGCAGTGTACACAGACATCTCATATGGGTGAGTTGACTGTGTTTATATATATATAGGCTTTCACTCATGCTGATTGGGTAGACATGTTGAATACTGATTGTTGACAGCTGGCTGAAATTACGTGATGATTAGTCAGATTATTTGAACGTTGCTGCTTCCGAATTTTGTTAAAAAAACATCATTTATTGAACTTATTGTTGTCTACTCGTCAGTGGTGTTGTCGATGACCTGAAAAGTTAGTTTTCTGATTATTTTAACATCCTAAGCGTGTGTCATAGAGAGAAGGTATGTGCCATCTAGAGCTGCGTTCCACTCCTCTTTTAAGCCAGAGATACACTGCACGATTTTTGGCATGTCCCAGACGAAAGATTGCCATCGTGGCGATTTCTGTGATCGTGGCTCTTAATCGGTGGTCCTATGTCGTACAGTGAGAGAGGTTCAAAGACTGCCGTTTTCCCGGTCTTGCGACCAAAGATCCTATGATCATTTTCTGACAGTGTCAGAAATTCAGCATGATCAACGCGCAGTGTGTTTGCTGCTATACGTCTACTGACCAGCCAATAAAAATGCGACATGAAATCAAAACGGCATGGCGCTAAAACTTAAAACTGCTTACCTCAAGCTCTTTTCCCTTCTTCTTTCGCCGCTTCCTTTTTATTTTCAGCACACATAAAAACTACAACTGCCAAAGTGTGATTCAATATGGTGTTTTGTTTACCACTAGCGCATGCTGATGACGTTTTATTATTCTATAGAAACTTGCATCGTAGCCTACAAGTCAATAGGTGTCATCATCGTACAGTCTATATGCATGTCGTACCCAAGATTAGTAGATCCATGTCGCACAGTGTGATAAAGTAATGATCTTATGGGATTGCTAAAATCGAGCAGTGTATCCCGGGCTTTAGACACGTACTCGCAAACTTCCCTAAGCACTTCCCCTCGGGGGAATCCCTGCCGCCATTTTGAAGTGCGTTCCACCCAAACACACCTATATACATATAGAATGCTGCATTAAATAATCTTATATGGGAAAAAATTAAATAATAAATCAACTCCATTGGGGATTCCAAGGACGTTCCAATTCAGCCCATTGCAAAGGTTCCACCAGCAGCGCGCACTCATGCAACGTAAGCAATGACGTACATCTGAGTGCCCACTACTGGCGGAACCTTTGCAATGGGCTGAATTGGACCGTCCTAAGCCCTTGATCACTTGGAATCTGCTACGGAGTTGATTTATTGTTGTTTTTTTTCCCTTATAGAATGCTGCATTAAACAATTTTGTATGTATATAGGTGTGTTTTAAATATTAAAAAAATAATAATATATCATAGAGTTGTTTGTGGTGGGGTAAATTAAACAATATGCGGTGACATCACAATCGTGTTGTATTGTGGTATATGAAGCTGCCTGAAGTAAAAATCGAGGGAGCGAGGGTCTGTCCATATAAACTTCCCTTGACCACTTCACGAAGTGAAACGCACTACAAAATGGTGGCAAGGATTCCCTCGAGGGGAAGTGCTTAGGGAAGTTTGTGAGTGCATGTCTAAAACTGGAGTGGAACGCAGCCTAGGTGGTTGCAGCATGGGGACTACAAAACAAGATGGCCACCCAGTCCTGGACTACAGTTACCAGGTTCCTCATCGGTGGAAGCACAGCTGTTGCAAGTGAAGGAGAAAAGCTGTTAATGAACTGAGAACAGAGTGGGTGCTTCTCAATTCTTAAGTGTGCATCCTTGTTTCCTTTCCTTGCTTCCTTTCCTCGCGTCTTAGCTCCACCCCTTCAGGATGCGAGGGAAGGACGCAAGGAAAAGACTCGTGGATGGAGGAATTGAATCAAGTGAAATGATATCCTCGCTCCCTTTAGCGTCACTTCAAATCGTCATCAGCTGCGCTCGAGGGATCTGCCCATATGTTNGCACAGCTGTTGCAAGTGAAGGAGAAAAGCTGTTAATGAGCTGAGAACAGAGTGGGTGCTTCTCAATTCTTAAGTGTGCATCCTTGTTTCCTTTCCTTGCTTCCTTTTCCTCGTGTCTTAGCTCCACCCCTTCAGGATGTGAGGGAAGGACGCAAGGAAAAGACTCGAGGATGGAGGAATTGAATCAAGTGAAATGATATACTCGCTCCCTTTAGCGACACTTCAAATCGTCATCAGCTGCGCTCGAGGGATCTGCCCATATGTTGTTAAAGTTTGGTTATTTAAAATATATATATAAATAAAACATGATGTCCTGTTGAAATATATGAGATGTAAAGTTTATTTAAGCTGCAAAATTAAAGCATACATTTAAAATATTGTGACAGATATGAAGGGGGAGGAGATCGTATACGTGCGTCACGTTTCTTGACGAGAATGACTTCCGCAAAGGATGCACCTGTGTATCCTCGCTCATGACTCCTCAGGAAGCTTCCTCAATCATCGTTCCTCGCCTCCTCGTGGTGCAATTAGAGAATTGAGATGTCCTTCAAGATGGCTGAGCTCGATCGGTTTCCGGATCATAGGACGGAGGAGTGAGGAAACGAGGAGGGATATTGAGAAGCACCCAATGACTGCGCCTGCGTCTCAATGTGAAAACTATCCATCCTAAATAGAATGTGACAATAGTAATATTCAATATTATTTAGGGCAGATAGGGTGGATAGTATGCACAATGGGATGTAGGGTGCATGTGTCCGGTGCTGCCAATTTGGCGATTTTGTCACTAGATTTAGTGACTTCCCCACCCCTTTTGAGACTTTTTTCAAAAGCCTAGTGACAACTTCTTAGATAAACCTCTAGATTACATGACTTGCCCACTGATCTATATTTAGTATGACGTCATCTAGCGACATTTAATGACCAGTTTTAGCTACTTACAATTGAAAGCAATTGGGAACACTGCCTGTGTCTGGATAGTGAGAGAAGCTTGTTTTTTTTCTGTTAAGTTTTGAAGTTTTGAGTTGATGATTAAAAATAAACTAGTGGCTTGAACTCCATTTGTGAAGAAATCCGCCCTTTGGTGATACCCTTCCTCTCATGATGCCACAGCATTGTATTTGCAGCGCATTTCTGTATTTGGTTGCATTGTGAGTATTTGCAGCACGTGGTGTCAAACTGATGAAGATGTTTTCTTAGTTTGCTGGGTTTTTTTCTATTCCCATGTGTTTTCTTCAGTTGCAGAGCATTGGGCTCAGAGCATCTAACAGTCAGCTAGTTTTTGTGATGTAAAACATTAAACAAGGATAAATCATATTACAACTTTTGCACCTTTAATGAAAAAATGACAACTATTAAAACACCTCTTTATTTGAAACAAACCAAAAAGTAGTTGGATTGAAAGCATGCAAATGTTTGTGTCAGTCTCAATAGATGCACTAATACCCGTTCATTGATGTAAACAGTCCTGAAGTCTGGCAGAAGTAAACAAAATTGCTAAAAGCACGTACTGAATTATTACTGAATTACAGCTCCAATTAATTTCCACAAATTACCTTCTGACTTACCATTGTTTTTATTTATAAAAGAAGCATTAGCATATTTTTTAAATTATTCCTTAATTAAATGTTAAAAAACACTGCAGGACTTTAATCTAAAGATATAATTAGGCAGGAATGAAAAATAACAGCATGTGCATGAGCTCTTCTGGAATATTCTTCCAGCATTTAAGCTGATAATTAGATGATATTTATGCAGCATAACTCAGGTTAATTGTATGCTGAATAATGCACCATCCATTAAAATAGGCTAGCAGTCCTTTAGCTTCAAACGCTGTGTATAGGCACAACAACTGAGTCAAGAAAAAGAGAGCTTGAAGCTCCTAAAAATACAAAACCCTACTTTAAAAACAATGGAGATTGTAGACACTAAGGCTTACATCTTCCAGAGCAGAATAGTTATACCAGACTGTTTGCAAGTTCTTTAGCACAGAAGAGTCTATTCAGATGACTAGGATCTGCTCTCTTCTGCAATGCTGTAATTACAACAGCCAACCACTGAACTTGGTGACACATAATTACATGAATTATTGGAACAGTGTGTTAGAGAGACTTATTAATGGGAGGTTCAGTGATGTGTGAAGTCTTCCGGTTGACGATTAACTTCGAGGTGGAGCTCGATATTATTTCATAAAATGTGATGAATGTCTTTGAAAGGTTTTGGATAAATTTTCCACATTGCTGCCAACAGGTCTGATGATTACTTTCTGCTGAAGAGAACTTGAACTTTATGTAATGAAATAAGAGAAAGTAATGAAAATGAACAGACAGGACAGGGATTTAAATTTGATTATAAAGCTTGTAACATGACTGCAGTAGAAGCATCCATCATGATTTCATGACTGGGTGACTTCAGAAAGATTCTGCTTTAAGCTGAAATGCAACTAGAGAGAGATAAGAGCTTTTCACACTGCACTTAATCCTGGGTTAAGCGACATTTCAGACTTTGAGAGGTTGTTAGCGCAGCTGGGTTATGAAACCCAGCCCCAGAGCACCACTTTTGATGAGTTAACCTCGAACTGCAGAGCCAAAGGTGTGCAGTGTACAGTGATGCTGTGCGAGAATGATGCAACAACAGACAATCAGTCATAAACTGCCTCGGTGCTTACCAAGCAATAGACTGTGACAGTAGTCGCAAATAACACAGTAATTTTGCAATTTTTTTCAGTTTAATGTGCTTAAAATGTTTAAAGGCACAATATGAAAAATTTTTGGATTAAAAAAACACTAGAACTGTTGTATATTTTGTTGACTTGTGTACTTACATTATACCAAATGCTTCCAAGAATGTTTAAATCCAGAGAAATAAGCGATTTTAACCAGGACTCGGGATGTGTCCGTGCATCGCTTATCAATGACATCATACCCGCGTTACCCTCGGTTTCCGGTTTTATTTTGTAGAAACCGTGGAAAAGCCAAAGACGCTTTAATATATTATGTGTTTCATTAGACAGGTGAGTAACTGTTTGGATACATTTATCGACAGAAAACTAATCATGTTATATAGCTCAACACAGTAAGTCTTATTGTTAAAATCTCGTTTTCTTGATTTACCGCGAGTACCATGTTTTACCATGACTAATATAGATCTAGCTTACTGCAGTGTGCAATAAGTGTCTCATTGCAGCCGCCGAGTGAACGCAGAGTAGCACTATAACAACTTTCAACACACAAATATATCTAATATGATAAAACAGCGCTGCTTTACCCCACATACGAATGACCAGAAGAAGCGGAAGTGGTGACTGGGCATAATAAAAGTCCTGCTGCTTTCGAGCCGTGTGTCGCGCTCGTCTCTCATTATCAATCAATCGCTCCAGCGGCCTCATTCTGCTCTCACAACACTCGGTCCTGCTCTGCTTCATACTCCAGTAACATTAATAATCTCATCCATGAACATGATTTCTGCTCGAGTCCTGTCCCGATTCTTTTCCACTGGCTGTAGACGTGAAGACAAGACCTCCCGTGATTCCGTGAGATCAAGGCGTCATCAAGCTACACCTTTGTTTTGAATAATCGACCTCTAGCGGTGAAAAATTTACATATTGTAGCTTTAACGCAATTAGTGCAGCATCAGTTTTTTTCTGTGCTACAGTATATGATCATGCTATCATTCATTCAAGTGCTATTAAAGGATTAGTTCACTTCTGAATTAAAATTTCCTGATAAATTTAATCACCCCCATGTCATCCAAGATGTTCATGTCTTTCTTTCTGCAGTCAAAAAGAAATGAATGTTTTTGAGGAAAACATTCCAGGATTTTTCTCCATATAGTGGACTTCACTGGGGTTCAACGGGTTGAAGGTCCAAATGTCAGTTTCAGTGCAGCTTCAAAGAGCTCTACATGATCCCAGACGAGGAATAAGAGTCTTATATAGAGAAACCATCGGACATTTTCTAAATATATATTAACCTTACTTTCATGTTATAAGTTAAACAGATGTTATATAAAACTTAGTCGTGTCAACATTTTGAAAATTGTTTGTGTTCATTGAGATATTGTTTAAAGTGTTACTTTTCAAAGGGGTGTACTAATTTACGCTGAGCACTGTATATACAGTGGCAAGAAAAAGTATGTGAACCACTTGCAGAATCTGTGAAAATGTGAATAATTTTAATGAAATAAGAGGGATCATACAAAATGCATGTTATTTTTTGTTTATTACTGTCCTGAGTAAGATATTTGACATAAAAGATGTTTGCATTTAGTTCACAAGACAAAACAATAGCTGAATTTATTAAAATAACCCCATTCATAAGTATGTGAACCCTTGACTCTCAACACTGTGTGTGGTTACCTGATGATCCACGACTGTTTGTGTGTTTTGTGATGTTGTTCATGAGTCTCTTGTTTGTTCTGAGCAGTTAAACTGAACTCTGTTCTTCAGAAAAATCCTCCAGCTCCTGCAGATTCTTCAGTTTTCAGGGACTCAAACTCAACTATTAAAAAAGGTTCAAACATTCACTGATGCTCCAGAAGGAAACATGATGCATTGAGAGCCGGGGGGTGGAAACTTTTGAATTCAACTATCAAGGTAAATTGTACTTAATTTTTTTTCTGGGAAACATGCAAGTATCTTATGTTGTACTAAATGAAAAACAATGATATTTAAACAAAATAAGAAAAATTGTGACATCTTCATCTTGTTCAAAAGTTTTCACCCCCGACTCTTAATGCATCGTGTTTCCTTCTGGAGCATCAGTGAATGTTTGAACCTTTTTTAATAGTTGTGTTTGAGTCCCTCAATTGTCTTCAGTGTGAAAAGATGGATCTCAAAATCATTCAGTCACTGCTGGAAAGGGTTCAAATATGCAAAAATGCTTGAAAACTGAAGAATCTCATGAACAACCATCACAAAACACACAACAGTCGTGGTTCATCAGGTAACCACACACAGTGTTGAGAACCAATTCACATACTTTTGAATGGGGTTATTTTAATAAATTCAGCTATTGTTTTGTCTTGTGAACTAAATTGAAACATCTTTTATGTCAAATATCTTACTCAGGACAGTAATAAACAAAAAATAACATGCATTTTGTATTATCTCTCTTATTTCATTAAAATTATTCACATCTTCACAGATTCTGCAAGTGGTTCACATACTTTTTCTTGCCACTATATATATATATATATACACTTTTTAACCACAAATGCTCATTTTTTTAAACCATTCAAGCGTGATAAGATGCAAAAAAAAAGAAAAAAAAAAAGAACTCATATCTGTACTGGTGCACTGTCAGCTTATAACTTATTTAATTTCTGTACATTGACCTGCTAGACCTACCTGAAAATCTTAAAACACTGTTTACAAGGTCAAAAACAACAAAAACTTTGTGCATTTTAGCAGGGCAGATACAAATCTGAAGCGGCCCAACAGGGGCCAGTAGAAAAAAAACTTGAGCCCTGATATATGAAAGGCACAGCTAAATGTGTATTTATTATAATGGGTTTATGTGAAGATTGATTTAAGCTCACTCAATGTAAAAATAGTTATATGTTTTAAAGCCCATTAAATTTTTTTAAAAAATGTGATAGCTTTCAATACTATAATGTTTCATGGCTATTAATGGCTTAAACTGAGAGAAACAAAATCCATTTATAGAGATAGTATCAGTATCAGTGCTGTTATCAGTGATGGTCTTTATTCATAGCGCTTAGTAAAAAGACACCATTAAACAAATATTTTAAATATACCATCTTTATGTTATTTCTACATTTTTTTGGAGATGCAATTTGAAAGTGTTAATATAAAAATATATTTAAAAACGTTAATGTTAGGTGCGACTCTGTCACAGACACGCCAGGCTCAACACTCACCCAATCACAACGCACTCCCTCTCCTGAGTATTAACTAGCCACACCTGACACGAGGTTACTCTTATGAACTGGTTCTTAATGAACCAATTATTAATTAAAATCAGAAACCCTTAGTCAGTGAATCACTCAGACCTGTGAATCTTTTTTCACTATGTAACACATATAAAAAAAACATGAATAAATGAAAAACAGTCCACACAAAATATGATATAAAAAAAGTCTGAGCAATTAAAATTGTTCTTCTAAAATTATCCTTTTGTGCATCGCAGAAGCAAGACATTTCTAAAGTTTTGAGGTGAGGGCGAGAAAAAGATGATAGAAGTTCCCTTTTTGGGTGAGAATGACCCTTGATTAACAATTTCAAGCATTATAAGCCAAACCGAAACAAGTATTAGAGTGAAAAACAGGAAAAATGACCTAAAACACCTCCAGACTTCCAGAGTGATTAATCAAAAACCTACATCCTTTAATTACACACACAGTGAAGTGACAGAAACAGAAGAGGGTGTATGCAGTCCCCATGGAAACATATCACCATGCCACCCAGAGCACAATGATGCAAACAGTGATATGAGGAGGTGAGAAAGGGGCAATGGATATTAATAATTGAAAAGTGAAAGAAAAAAAAGGTTATGCGAGGAACATGAGAGCAAGAGCAGATCAAAGCAAAACACATCATACAGACATGTGAAGAAAATGTGCTCAAACGGAATAAATTGCATCTACTTCTGCCTCTAAATACCAGCATTCAGTTAGATCAACACAACTTAGCTTTGGCACTTCATGTGTGTGGGTATGACATTAAACACAAGTGATGCCTCAGAAATTTAGAGGGGCTGGTTATGTTATGTATGTAGAGGTTTATTACAAAAAAAAATTTGCCAATATTTTCTCATAAACCCATCAAACACAGTTCCCCACTCTTCATAACCATTTTTGTTCATTTGCATATTTGGCTGCCACTTTTTATTCAAAGCAATAAAAGCAATGTGCTTTCCCCTGGGAATCAAACCCATGACCTTGGATTTGCTAGTGCCATGATTTACCAGATGACCAGCAGGAACACTTTGCCGTACAATATGTCATTTAGCATTACCATAATTTATTTGTAATTAAACATCTTGACTAGGGACATAAATCTTCAATGTTCCCCTTCATTCTCTTCAGTTAATTATTAAGTTAATGATAGCCAGCTAAAAAGCAAAGTAGTTTGATATTTTCCATGATGTTAAAAAGTGACACATTATGCTTGAAAAAGCAAGTGCAAAAGGTTTGTTAATATTGTTTGGCTAAGAGAGACAGTACTGCTGTCATTTGATACCAGTGGTGATTACTGATAAATTTGGGTTTGTAGTATTCACCTCAGTCATTATTTGTCATTTAGTCGCTCATAACATGATGTTTTATTAACAAAGTTCGGACGGAGCACGTTTAGATAATCTACTTAATCAGCACGAGAAAAGGAATATATACTGTATATGTATACAGTGGGTACGGAAAGTATTTAGACCCCCTTACATTTTTCACTCTTTGTTATATTGCAGCCATTTGCTAAAATCATTTAAGTAAATTTTTTTCCCTCATTAATGTACACACAGCACCCCATATTGACAGAGAAACACAGAATTGTTGACATTTTTGCAGATTTATTAAAAAAGAAAAACTGCAATATCACATGGTCCTAAGTATTCAGACCCTTTGCTCAGTACTTAGTAGAAGCACCCTTTTGATCTAATACAGCCATGAGTCTTTTTGGGAAAGATGCAACAAGTTTTTCAAACCTGGATTTGGGGATCCTCTGCCATTCCTCCTTGCAGATCCTCTCCAGTTCTGTCAGGTTGGATGGTAAACGTACGTCCAGGATATCCCTGTACTTGGCCGCATTCATCTTTCCCTCGATTGCAACCAGTCGTCCTGTCCCTGCAGCTGAAAAACACCCCCACAGCATGATGCTGCCACCACCATGCTTCACTGTT
>RJVU01051924.1:273508-287363 GCA_003731715.1 Anabarilius grahami
GCTGGGTTTGTCCATTTTCAACCCAACTTGGGTTGTTTTTAACCCAGCATTTTTTAGAGTGTATACCATGGTTAACTACAATAACCATTTTGTTTTATTTGTAGTAAAACCATGGTTCATTTTTATGAGGTAAAAAAAAAAATCTTTCGAGCTATTTGAATGCGTTGTTATAAGCACAGCTGCTTTGTGTACAGAGGTTACCAAGAAAAACGACTTTATTTCTGCTGTTCCAGCGCCACCTACTGTCAGAGAGTCAATTAGGCAAGGCAATTTTATTGATTTAGCACATTTCATAAACAATGGTAATTCAAAGTGCTTTACATAAAAAGGAAACAAACACATTAGAATAAAAATGGAATGCATAAAAAATAAAAACAACAATAAAAACAGAATACCACTATCTGGATGGAAGAGTCACATTTTAGATTTTCATTCAGCCTGTTGCTGTTTTTCTGCAGACCAATGTGAAAATTGGCATGTTCTTTTCTTTTCTTATTCGCCAAGGGATTACATAAATAGCCTACATGAATACCATCAACAGATAGATTCTACATAATTAACATGCACACACACACCTTACATCAATTTGGGAATAGTAACATAACCTTTTCGTTGTATGACTGAGGTGTGAGAATGTCCTAAAATGCACACCGTACTGCAGAGGGCGCCAGCGGCTAAGTGATTGTTGTTGTTACACTTCTTGCATATTATTGTTACAGCACAATCAAATCCTTTTTTAATATTGGCCAAACAACATTTAATTCAAATATCCACTTAATCTTTAATATTTGTCCACATCTTTATGATATAAATGCTTTAGTCACTGTCATTTCTTCAACAAGAACACGTTATCAAAACATGCAGAGTCAGAGCGAGGGTTTAAACTTCCATTTTGAAACCGCGGTGAACATTTAGAAACACGTGACGCTATAGAAAACGGTCTAATTATGATTTTACTTTTTATTGACAATTTTGGCGAAATCGAGCACTCAAAATTAATTGAGGAATTGTGAAATCTGGCCACAAATATCTTTACCGTGGTTCAAAATCCAATGCATAGCACATTCAAATATTGGAATTATAGCTATTAAAAAAAACTGCATTAGTATCAAATCAGGCAGATGCGTTGCTGGTGGTCAAATCCTTAACGTCGTTAAACACGTTTAATTAATTAACTACAATAGTCAAAAATATAAAGTTCCACATGTTTGTGAACATACCTAAAAATGATGCACGTGATTAATCTTCTTTTCTTTTTTCGCTTCTCAGTGCCAGACTGCTGTTGTCAGAATGAGGTGGGGGCGGGGCGAAGCGGGAATGGCATGTTGCGTGCTTAAAGGTGCTGTATGTAAGTTTTTGACTGTACTAAAGCATAAAAATACCATAATATGTTTGCAGATATTTATTAAACATGCTGAGTTCACATACTCGTTTCTCTGAAAACCATTGCGACAGCCAGTTTACTTTGAAATTTGCGTGTCAGAATTTCTGTTTTTGTTTCGGTCTGTGCGAGACCGCACCTTGCCAATTTACCCAATAGTACTTCACCACCCCGGGTTGCCAGTTGCCGAAAACACATGCAGCGAATTGCAGCCATGGAAGCCAGCGAACAAACTGGGTCAGAGATCGCAGATTCTACCCGACCTAAAAAGACTCAGCATCCATCTAAAAATCTCTATGAACGGGAGCATATTAAAACACGATATCAGCTCATCATAAATCAACTAATTATCTTACAGCGTGTAAGTCTCCTCGCCTTCCAATGTCAATTGAGCTCGCTCCTGTTGCGTGTCGTCAAACTGGCAACCCGCGAGAGCGTCGAGGAGCAGGGGGCGGGGCAAACGTTATTTTGAATTTGGACTGCAGTACCCATTTCAACCACTAGCTATCATTGTTACATTGAGCATGTTTAAGTTACTGCGTTCTCCATAATTCTTTTTAATATCTCTGGTTCTGTTTACATTTATTTTAAAGTTAATTTTTTAAAATAGTAATATTACTATATTACCTACAGAATATTAGTTTATTTATATATTTAGATTTTAAATTTTTTATTTTTATTTTTAGAGTTGGTGCCCTACGCAAACTGCGTACTCCGTGTATACGGAGGCGGCGGTACTGGTGACACAACACCTCGACAGGTGATAAAAGGTATCTTTCCATGTTAATCAGAGTTTTGTCCTAACCAGCCATGACTGCGGCACGCAACGATTCTATTTTAGAATAGAATTTATATTCTATTTTAATGTGCTGAGTAATGTCATTTTCCCCATCGTGTCCGATATTAAAATCAGTGCGACACAATCTGCAAAAGGCGTAGGCATGATTGTCCATATGGCTTTGAGATATGAAATTCAATTCTTCCATCCAGCTGTTGTCAAATGTACATGTATATTTTGTTTGTTTGTTTTTTCCCCCGGAGCACCACCGACTCTTCTCCTCCCATTTCTACCAGTGATGCCAGAGATTGTTGAACAGTTGTGCTGCTTAATATTTTTTATTACCTGCTGTGATACTTTTTTCAGGATTCTTTGATTAAAAAAAAGTTCAAAAATAACAGCATTTATTCAAAATAGAAATCATTTCTAACAATATAAATCTTTTTATTCATCAAATAATCCTGAAAAAGTATCACAGGTTATAAAATACTGTTTCAAATCATCATATTAGAGTGATTTCTGAAGGATCATGTGACACTGAAGACTGGAGTAATGATGCTGAAAATTCAGCTTTGCATCACAGGAATAAATTATACTTTGAAGTATATTAAAATAGAAAAGCATTATTTTAAACCGTAATAATATTTCACAATATTACTGTCTTTTTTTTTTTGTTTTTTTTTCTGTATGTTTGATCAAATAAATGCAGGCTTGATTTTTTTTACATTTGAGCCCCTGAGGAACTCTCTGCTCGTCCCTGGTGTCATTATTCATATAATGAGGTTTGGGCCATATATGCAAATTACCAGAGTTTCCCCGGAGAAATAACAAAACGGGAGGGGGGCGGGAGATGGGTGTGAAATACAGGAGACTTTCAGGAAAAACGGGAGTGTTGACAGGCTGTTTGTCTCTGAAATCTTATCGTATCGCATCTGTTTACGATACTATGTAAGGTTGAAAGGCATATGAAAAAAAAAATAAAAAAATCAAGACATTCATCCTTTGATGATGCAAACTTACCACAATTAAAAAAAAAAAAAAAGTAATAAAATCAAATGTGAAAATAGCCCAAAAGAGTGTCCTTTTGCAACTAATTGCTTCAGTCAGAGGCTGATGTTTCATGCATGTTTGTTCCATTTACAAATCAAAGGAATGTCCCATTTCAACATCGAGCGCCTTATCTGCTGCCTTAAAAGCCTTGTCTCTGTCATTCTCTCTGAGTGGGTGTTCGGATCTCTCTCAAAACCCCACAGATATACTCACATTACCAGAGAGAGAGGAAGAACAGCGCTGATGAAGCTCAACACTTTTGTGTTTATTTATGCATTTTATCTGTTTACTGCTGATATTTGTGAAACTATAACATCATGTTTTCATGAAATAAAAGCTTTGCAACAGTTTATTGCAAAAATGCTCCGTACAGACGGCTTGTCTTTTATAAAAGTAAAAAAGCATTTAAGCTCACACAAAAGAGTCCAATTCTGATATAATCATGGGATTTCTAATATCAACAGACATGACCACGATCAGCACAATGAAGAACCTCAGTCACACGGAGCTGAATACAAACCCCTGTTCAATCCCCTGTGCTTCGGGCAGACAGACTGGGGCAGTACACAAAGCCATTAGCAGACAAAAGATGAATCCAGTGAAGAAAATTAAAAAGCAGATTAAATGTCTGAGTCAGACCCTGTTAGACCCTAGTGAGTAAATAAACAAAAAGGAAAAGGAAAGAAGACTTTGCTTCTGTTTCTTCTGACATTTCTGAAGACCCTTTTAGTTTAAATGTGAATGGTAAACAGTTGAGCAAAGCTATTTAAATGGACTACCCTCCAAAGAAATATGGACAGTGCTGCTATTAGAATGAGTATGAATTGAAGCCTTGACTCTGGGGTCAAATACTGACTGCCAGCATCTTATAATGAATGACTGAAGAGTGCTGAGCAGAACACTTCCATGCTGAAAGGAGATCAGGGTGTGAAATCCATATATAAATACTACAACTGAATAATAATAATAATAATAATAACAACAATAAAACAACTCCAAAATGTTTTTTTAACAGTGTGCAAGCTTATATGGGGTAAAAATGCCCATCTTGTATTTGGGTCAATGATGTGACGGGTCATTTTTTTGTCCAAAGGCCTTAATAATAGTTATAAACAAAGATATGACATCCAAAGTATGTAAGGTACAACTTGATCTCTTTTATTGAAAAAAGGTTTTAATTATATTTTGCTACATATAAAGGTATTTTAAAGATTTTGAGGTCATTCGGTTTAACCGTCCAAAGGCCAATGCAGCCATTTCATTTGTGATTAAAATATCTTAAAATGTAATAAATGTATATTTTTTTTTTTTCCGGCATGATTTTATAACATCATATATCAACATAGTGCAAAATGCTATTAAAATTACGTTGCTTTGTTATGAGAAAGAATGTCTGGAAAAATGAATTTCATTGATGTCATTCGGAGTAACCAAAATAAAGGGACCATTTTGGATCAAGTCATGTGATCAATATCATGTGACATCATTCAAACACCTGCGAAGGACCACATGATCATGAAGCAAACTAACTAACTTTCTCGTAACTATTTGAAAAATTCATGTTTTCACTTGCGCATACTCATGTCCCGAAACATCAGGTCATTCGGTGCAACCGCTATAAAACATGGGAAATGTTGTACTATTTTAAAAACTTGTACTAAAAATAAAAAGGTTTGATTGTCCTTTTGCTAGCTAGCTAACTTGTATAAAAAAAAAAACAATCTCATTATTAACACTGAATACAATTTAAATTAATTATATCTCCATTATGATATCTTTTTTTTTAATGACCCATTTATATCACATGATTTAACCAATATCAAGTGCAAGAGTGCTGTTTTCCAGAATATCAGCACAATTGCATATTACGATATTGATATAACAGTTCAATGTATAGGAAGTTAAAATTGTGAGTAACATTTTAGACACAATAATGTTGGTTTTTGATCTATTTCAACACCAAAAAGCCACCACTATCATGTTATCAATATCACACACCTCTATTAAAAACAACTAAAACAAAAGGAGAAACCGACATTGTATCTCTCCAGCACACAACAACCATAATGCTGTTGCAATGTGGCCAAAGTGAACAAATGAGTTTGAGGTGGAGGATGTAATGGGCGAATAAAATGAGACAGAAAGGAGCAGTTGGTTCTGATCTGAGAGGCCTGCGGCTGATGGAAGCCGATGACTTCAGAAATATAACCAAGTGCCCTTCTATGTAAACCTTTAAAACACATAACACTTTATATTGAATTCTGAATTGAACCGGTACCCAGAGAAGAGAGGTCGGGATAGGTGATATACGGACCCTGTTGGTATTTGTCACGAGTCTCGCAGCAGAATTCTGCATTAACAGAGACTTGAATCAGAAACTATAGTTTTCTGGAAGCTGACCTGCATTTGGCTTACAGAAAAATAAATACATGGAATAACAAGCAGATTCTGGTGCCCCAAAGCATGGTATTTCTTCTGTAAATCATAGCGTTGAGTTGGTTTGGGCATGTAGCCCAGGCCCTGGAATTATATTACTGCTGACCTTCATATAAGAATGAATATCTAGGTGCACAAAAACACAATATCTGCTCAGATACAAACACCTTCACACTCAATGTGCAATGCACCACTATGTCCAAACCTTTATAACTTTAAAGATTGACAATAAAGATTGACAGTGAGTCGTCAGAACGAGCTGAATAATTTAATACTTTCTCCATTTACTTTTTCCCTGCTGTATGCAGCAGATTTCTGCAGTATGGACAAAGCAATCATGCTGAAAGTCCCGATTGCTGAGTAACTGATCGATACTTTCACCAGCCATCTGTCCTCAATTATCTGTCCCTCAGCTATATGTTAAAAAGCTGCCACTCATAAACCTATACCAAAGATTTGTTAGCTCAGACACAGTAATTGATCCAATGAGTGTAAATAGATGCCCACTGATCAATTTAGCTAACTGAAGGGTCGAAGGATTCTTAATAGCAACCCATGTGCATTGTGTTTTATTTATTTATTTATAGTATTACTTACTATTTTACTAATTTTAACCTAGTGTTTTTTATTGTTCTTTATTTTTAATATTGACAAGTTAGAGATAAGAGAATGTCTCCATTTCAAGGTTTTTAACTTCACAGGACGATGTTGCAAAGCAGTCATTTTGCATTGCTTTGGTATAATAATACTCGTTGAATTTGTGCTGGTCAGAAGAAGTCTACTTCAGATGAAGTTGGGATGAAGCTCAGACAAAGTCAGAGCATTGAAACACGCAAGATTATTCATAAAAGTTAAACCCTGCTCATTTGTTATCATCGCTTCATCTCTTGCTTTCTGCTATTTCTTACCTTCCTCTGTCAACCTCACAGGCTGATAGAAGACTCTATTAGTTAATAAAATGCAGTTTTGTTAACTGGTTTTGGGTATCAGACAAATCTCTGCTGACAGTGTTTGACCAAATTGATGTCTACTGATGGAATCTGTTAAAGAGACTGGATCCAATCATTTTTGTGGGTAGGATGTTAGCACAATTTGACGTAACACAAAAACAAAATGTAAAAATGTACTGTATTATTAAGAATATATGTGCAAAGTAGGGATGCACAATGTATTGCTACCATACATCTGATATTACAGACTTTTTTTAAAAAATTGATCGGATTGGATATTCAATTGTGCATGCTCTTTTCCTCTATTTTTCCACTTTGCTGTCATCTAACGCTCATTTAAAGTTCATCTTTAGCAAATCTGAAATTAAAAACCATTTTTCATTTTGTCCACTATAATATGAAGATTGATCACTTGTAGCATTCAGATTGATTCCAGTTTTTAATGGTTTTCTTGGCAATTTAGCAGTTTTAGCAGCCATTAAATGGAAATAATGAACAGTTTATGTTATCAGCATTTTAATATCAATGCATCCCTAGTGCAAAGCAAATATTTGCAGAACACAACTGTAATTGTAAACTCAGCTCACCCATTTTAACGTAAAAGGAGCCATGAACTAAGCCACTACACTGCAACCGCACCGCCAAAGCATGCCCATCATCTCTTCCGTTTTCTTATTTCTTATCCTTCTAAAAACTCATTTTCTCTGTGCAGTACGGTTATGCCTCTGTAGAACCCTCTATGTTAGGTTGAAAATGGAGGCAGCTAGCAAATTTAAATGTAAATATCTAAGCCAAAACCACTTGAAACGACAGCAAAGAAAGATAATTATAGTTTAATACTCCAACTCAAACCTGAAATGTTACTTTTCGGTTTGATATTACCAGCTGGGATGTCAATACATGATTTCGCCTTGTGTGGCTGTTTCCTAACTATTTAAATATCATGTTGGAGATTAACTAGATAAAAATCGATGAAAGCTGCAGACTTGCTGTCTGCCAGGTTCTGCGGGCATCGGGGTGCTATATCAATGTCAGCAGCTCCAGCTTGAGAGTCTGGAAAATAAACTGCTTTATAAAATATACAATTTCAATCGATTCAGCTTTCAACCACAAGAATGCATTAGAGGTACTGTACTAGTGGGGTCTACAACAAAAAATCTGGATTTAAAAATCTAATTAAATCCTGTCAATAAATTCAGCACTAAAGGTCACTAATCAAACAAGTCAATTTGTGACACTGATCATGTGATTCTGTGTACAGACAGTCAGATCCAGATTAATCGTAATGTTGATTTCTGCCTCTGTCTCTCGATTAAGAATAATTATCTGTGATTTTGGCCGATTGGTTATTTATTCTCAAACTTTTTTATTATTATTTGACATTTCCATTATCTTGCAACAAGTCTCCACAAGATTTCAAGCTTGCCAGATGTCACGAGTTTAAATTCCCCAGTCAGAGCTTTTCTCTTAAATAGATACATTTTACGCCCAGTGTTTACCTCAATCTTTCCAATCTGGCAACCATGCACATTCGCTATCTCTGAACTGAAGAAAAAAAAAAACCCCACCAACAATCATATACAGTTAGTTGTAGTTTAGCAATCTCCACTGAGATACACAGACTCAAATGAAAGTGTAATACAGCCAGTGTGTGTTCCTGCAGGAGGCTGCTTGTGCTTCTGTATTTGCTGCTGCTT
The DNA here is from genome assembly GCA_003731715.1 of Anabarilius grahami. NCBI lineage: Eukaryota > Metazoa > Chordata > Actinopteri > Cypriniformes > Xenocyprididae > Anabarilius > Anabarilius grahami. Next base: position 281,801 of record RJVU01051924.1, read on the forward strand.
AATCTGAAAGCAAATCTTCTCAGTGAGGAACTGTAATAAATCCAAACATGAATCTCGACAATATTGTTTGCCATTGTGGTTACTGAAGAAATGCATTATGCACCATATAAGCTATAGGAAAGTCTTTTGTTGTTGTTGTTTTAATAGAAAAACACTAACAAAATTTGGAATTATGGAAATTAATTTTAACAACTGAAATTATTATTAATTTCACTGCTTTAGCTTTTGAGAGAAGGTTCTTAAGGTTCATCAGTTTTCATGATGTATAGAGTGTGTTAATGTATAGTTCTCTCAATATTTTATAACATTTCTCAAATTAAATTAAAATTAAATTAAAACAATTGTGATTAATAATCACGATTATGTACTTTTTAGTAAAATAACTGTGATTATCAATTCAACGTTTATAATAACTCAACAATTATTGCTCTATGGATCATCTCAAATCATGCTGGAGAACCTTACATGTTACACAATTTCTGAAACCTGACCCTCAAACACCAGAACCACACACCAAATCTGCAAAACCATACACTAATTCTCGGTCTTTGACTCTTTTTGCAAAACACAACACACAATTCTCAATCTCTTGATTTCCTTTTTCAAACACAACCATTGTCCAACCGTTTTTCTTTTCTTTCGTGCTGTGTAATACTGTATTCACAACCACAAATGCTTACTGTAAAAAAATAAATAGTTTGGTTTCAATCTTGCTTTAATGTTTACCGTGAATTTTTCAACATCTCTCTTCTAATTACTTTCAATCTTGTACAGAAATGTACATAGGTGCTCATGAAAGAGCAGCTTTAGGTTTTGAATAACTGTGTATATGATATATCCAAAAATAGAATATTATGGCAAAGATGTTTGCAACGTATGACAAATGTTTTTGAGATGTGTTTGTGATATTTTGAATGCAGTGCTTCATTTAGCAGGAGATGTGAGGCAGTTTGCATGTGCAATTCTTGGATTTGTGTGTAAAGAGACAAAGTTTTGAAAATGTGTGTAAGCAGTTGAAAAATACTGTAATAGATTTTGCACTATTAAGACCTCATTCTGACCATCTGAAATTGACATTATGGAATTGTTTACATACGGTTTGTGATGCAGCTGCTGTCAGATCCAATACAGTTGGCTGCTTCCTCTTGCAACAAAAGTTTCTTTGCAAACTCTCCATTACACTGTGACTCATTTACAAAACAATATGCAGTCAAAGGCTCTGAACAAACATATAATCCTCTGACGTGATTGTGATGGCAAAAAATGTGAGCAGTAGTATATAGTTCAGGTATTCCCTACATCAGGGGTCGGCAATTAAGTTTGGCATCGAGCCAAAAAAAAATTTGCCACTAGATGGCGGGCTAGAACATAGTCAAAGGATAATTTAAATTAATTGATGAAAAATGCAACTAGAATTGCCTGTGACAGACTGTTAGAGTGTCTTTTGTAACTGGTAGTGAGTTGTTACTCTGTGTTAAATCCTGTACAGTCATTAACAAAAAGCCACATTTGTGTGGCAGTGTCCGGGTTTTACACTGGATAACTTAATAAAGTGGAGTAGTGACCTGACAAGTATCTTCATTCACCAACTTGCAACACAGACCGCCTTGCTAAAACACACATATGTGGGAGATGCGGACTGGATAAAAATAACTCAAATAAAAGAGGACTTGAATAAGCCCATTAATGGCATGTTTGAGTCATGCTCTTAACGAACTATGTTTTATTTCCTCTTTCCATATTGTGAATAATAAATGTGTATCATTTTAATTTGCTTGTTACACAATGGAGCCTAACTTACTGTAATAATTATTTGCCGTAGCCTACTTTTACACTCAGAATTACTCCTTGGCATCCTCACGTACTAAACTGCATTTTTTAAATGGTTTGTGTGCTGGAGGTACGCTATTACATCATGTGCAGAGTGATGTTAACATTTAAGACAGCTGGTGAGAGAAAATGGCACTATCAAAGAGGACAGTTGACAGCCAAAATAGGGCATAGAAAGAAGAATGGAAAGACAACTATGCATTCATCCTACCTAGTTTTGTGAATGCAAAGCCGGTGTGTCTTATCTGCAACGAAGTTGTCGCTGCGGTGCAATGCGATGCGTCAAAAGATAATAAAACCCATTATAATCAGTGATATTGTCTACACTGGATGCAGCGCGGTGCGACGCGAGTCACGCAACACAACACATTCCCGACAGAGAACGGATTCCCTGTTCTGTTTCTGACGTAGTCCAAGTGCTTTGCAACGGTTTGTTTGTCGCGTTCAGTGTAGACAGTCTCGTCTGGTGTAGACACGTTGATAATATTAGACGGCACCACGAGACGAAGATCTATTTCAGAACCAGCCTCTACCAAAATAATCTGGATGTGGGCGCGGGCCAGATAATATTGCTGGCGGGCCAGTTTTGGCCCACGGGCTGCCTTTTGCCGACCACTGCCCTATGGGGACTTTTTTTTTTGGTCTCATGAAGAAAACAGCTTAAAAATTATATTACGTTTTTTGAAAATGTAAAAATGTAGATGGGTAGGTTTAGTGTTAGGGGATAGAACAGAAAATGAGTGTGTGTGTGTGTGTCTGTGTGTGTGTTTGAGAGAGAGAGTGAGAGAGTGTAACACACACAAACATTCTTACAACATTCACAGCTGTACAGATTTTTTTGTTTTTTAAACCTTGTTGCACTGATGACATCACAGCAGCATTCTGAGCAGAAGCTATATATAGAGCAGATGCACCTCAGAGGCTCATAGCAGCAGTAGTTGAGAATCAGTATTCCCTGACGACTATTCATCAAATACCAGTTTGTAGTTCAGTAGATTAGTGTCCAGTTCAGAGGGTTTACAACATCCCCGTAGTCATTGTTCGGCTCAGTGATGACAATAGCTGGGTTTCCATTACAGATTTGCACAAAACTTTTGCGATATTTTCAATGACGGCGTTTCCATTAACTGATGTTATGCGACTAAACAACATTTTTCTTTTCTTGAAAAGTCATTCCAAAAATCATGGCAACGGATATGTTTAAGTATATCACAGCCATTTCACTAGCCATTATTTTAAATTGAAGGAGTGTTATTCAAGCATTAATGACAAGGAAAGCCCCTTATACTTGTGAGTGGCCACGTATGAGGTGTTTCTGGGTGTTTCTCCCTCCTATCTGCTTTAAGGTCTTGATAAATTCTGGCATTTCTTTGTGGTTTAGAATCCAGTATTCCTGTAATTCTTTTGTCTTTTATGAGTTTAATAAAATAACTCTGTCTCGTCTTCTGTGCAAACATACTGCCTTCTTTAAAGAATATTCGACTTTTACATGATAGGTGACCTGTAATTGTGTTTCCATTGCAGTTTTGTGAAATATTCCTTTTTCAAATTGCCTGAAAACCACCTCATGTGAGCATAAAAACTTTTTTACGATATTTGGGAGTTTTTGTGAAATTGATGCATTTGAATATTCAATTCAAAATTTCAATTTGCGCAATTTGAAGGGTAATGGAAACGCAGCTAAAGTGATGTTCATTTTTATTGTATAATTTGCATCATGTCGGGTGGGACCTTCCAGAAATTTGCATACCACTTCACAACACGGGTTTGTATATAAGGTTGATTCAAAGAACTCATTAACTTACCCAGTATCCCTTGACACCTGGTCCTGAACACAATTCACTGCTCTCCATGCTGGCATGGAAAGCAGATGCCTGGACTATCACTTTGCATGCATCAGGCGAGTTCACAAACATCGAGTTTTATCCGGTGTGTAATAATCCACTGGCAGAATGTGTGGAGACATCTATAAGTGAGTCCGGCTCAGATGATGAAGAGCCTGGACCATCTCACCTGGACAACAACAGTGAGATCAGATCTGGGAGATCCAGAACATGAGGTGAAACAGGCCAGGACAACTTCTGGCTGGTCAGAGAGCAAAGAAGAGTAAAGGAAGAGATTAGAGAACCGCTCTGATTCTTCAAATGATTCCCTCAGCTCAGGCTTTTATCATCCAGCATCACTTGGAGAGACATCCAAAGATGATGATCAGCCTGAACCATCTTGCCTGGTCAACAACAGTGATGTTAGATCTGAAGGATCCAGAACACCTGCTGGCCATGTTGAGATGAGACAGGGTGTTAAAAGAAGAAGGAAGACTTCTGGCAGGTCAGAGATCAGAGAACAGAAAAGGAGAAGATCAGACCACTGCTCTGATTCTGACTGAAGCAGTTTTTAGATACTGCTCAATTTTGTAAGTGTCATTCAATGTAAGCTTGCTTCTTTAATTCAAATTAATTTCTATTTAAGAAATAGAATTCTCTTATCTAAACCTTTCTAAAATGAATTGGATAACAAGACTATCGCAATGTCCCACTCAAAGCTTGGTAGAACTGATATAATGGAGACCTGCAGAGCAAAAGAACAGGAAAGGAAGAAAGGGATTAGGGGTGGCTGATGTACCGGTAGACACAATAAACCAGTGGAAATTTATCAAACAGAGATTTTGGTATTTCATCTCTATTGCGGTTACACTCATGTGATGTTGTTGTGCTGCGCTGTCACAAAAGCATATCATTTGTGGTTTAAAAACAAGTGGTATTAACTGTTCAAGCACAATAAGCAGTGAAAGAGAATATTTTGGTATATGTGCATGTGCACAGCGTCTAAGAGATGGTTTCTGAGCATAAAGATGCTGCAAGTGTGACAGTGCGAGTACTGAACTGAGTTACATTTTTCGGCTTCACTGACCTGAAAACGTGTTCTGTGTGAATAGTCCATTATGTCAAAATGCCCGTCTTTGCGTCATTTATGTCTTAAGTGAATGTAAACAGATGAGAAAGAAAACACATGTATATCAGCAAACACAAAAGCATTGAAATATAATTTTCCATGCCCTCTTTTCTTCATCACATCCCCATAGGGGCTCCGTATATGACAACAAATTACTGTGAAATTTTATTTTTATTTTTTTTATTTAACATTTATTTAACCAGGAAAGACTCACTGAGATTAAAAATCTCTTTCACAGGAGTGACCTGGCCAAAATGAGCAGCAAAACAATTAGTTTCGACACAGATTTACACCATACACACAAAATTAAAAACAATTACATTTCATTGAATCATCTTCCATTTAGATGACTACTTTAAATTGATCCAAAGACAGCAAATTGTTTAAGTTCAATTTCGATTGAAGGTGATTCCAATCAAACGGGGCTGCATACACAAAAGCTTTCTTGCCAAGTTCAGATTTAGCAAATGGAACAAGAAGATTAAAACATTTTTGAGAACGTAGAAAATTTCTCTTAACAGTTTTCTGTTGAATAAGACAGCAAAGATACGAAGGCAACATCCCCAAGATGGCTTTGTAGATAATTAAGTACCAATGCATTTTTCTCCTACTAGACAAAGAGGGCCAACACACTCTACTATACAAGGCACAATGATAAGTTGAAGATTTACAATTTGATATAAATCTTAGAGCACCGTGGTAAACAGCATCTAAAGTAGAGAGAATATAAAATGGAGCGAACTGATACACTACATCGCCATAATCAAGTACAGATAAAAAA
>RJVU01051924.1:288720-311532 GCA_003731715.1 Anabarilius grahami
AATCATTATAAGGACCAGGATTTGGTGAAACATTTCCAGATATTAGTAACATAAGAATTATAAAACTCCGTCGTCTTACCTTATCACTTACATTTCTAACAGACGAGTTTAAAAAAGTAAAGTGATTAACAATGCAGTATTCATTATTTGTTTGAACAGATAGCATCATCATACACAAAATTTGAAAGCAATAACTTCAACTGGTAATCCCAAAGAGTGTAAACATTTGTGTATGCACCGTAACCTGACCAATTTGTCCATTTTAAAACAGCAGGGATTTCATGGTGTGAAGAGGAGACTGAGTCATACCTGTAGCTGATGTTTCCCTGGTTGAATATCAAAAAAAGTAAAGCCACCAGAGCAATGCAGTTAGAAGTTACGTTCAGCATCGTCCGTCTTAAATCCACAGCCAACAGCCTCAAGAGTAGTAAATTCAAATCCTTCCTCGCTGATGTGTAATCCAAAGCACTTCAAATCTTCCCACGAAACGCTGCCCAATGCCACGATGCAGGAGAGGGGATCCACGCCAACGCCAAACCACGATCCACGGCAAGAAAGAGAGCCAACAAAAAAGGATCACCATCAAAACAACAACAATAGCTTGGTAACAAATGGACTAAGCCACTTGCGTTGTTGTATAAAATAAGCACTTTCCTTTAGTGAAGGAGGACTCTAAATCCATTCATTAAACCCGATTGGCCTGCGTCTTCCCTTCGTTCGGAGTGACATCAAAGCCCAACGCAATCGGCAGAGAAGGCCATCAACTTCAAAAGAGAAAAGGCATTTTGACTCCGTGTCCGGCGAGTTCGTTAGTAGCGATGAAGGAACCATACACAGTCAGCAGAGCCCGCAGACAATCATTAAAAATAAAATAAAATAAAAATCCCACTACGTCGAGATAAAATCCCTCACCAAAAAACAGCGATCTCCGAAGATAAAAAGACGAACTAAAGACAACTTTGAGCTTAGAACTTAAATCAAGCGTCTTGTTGAGTCTTGTTGGAGTTTGGGTTCCTTGCCGCTGTCGCCTTTGGCTTGCTTAGTTGGGGACACTAAGGATTTAGTGACATTGCATTGACATTTGATATTCAACAGTATTCTTGACATTTATTCAACAGTGCTTCTGATCTGCCTGCATTGACACTATTCTTTAAGAGCTGCTGTGCAGCCAAATTATGTACCAGTTATCAATGTAAAGCTCCTTTGACACAATCTGCATTGTAAAAAGCGCTATATAAATAAAGGTGACTTGACTTGACAAGCATACACACAGATACAAACGTGCTACAAACATGCTGCCATCTTGGATTGCTCCAAAAAAAAATAGTTTTGTTCTACTGAAAGGCTGAAACTGAATGGATAATGTTTATGAATGTAGGCGCCATCTTCAAGCTACTTGTCACTAGTATTCAATATGAAAAAATAATTTGAACCACATGTAAAACATTTTTTTTAAAAAGACGTTTTTTTCACAGTCACATTTGGTTTGTTTTAGTTTTAAAGGACTTTTAGTTTGTTTCCTTTCATAACATGTGTTCCTTTGTTTGAGTTTCCCGCAACTCATCTGTTTCCATGGACACTGATCATCACACCTGTGGATTTCAGCTTTAACGTACGTTTTGTTTTATCAAAGCAGCTGATATTGCCATAGAAACTAGTGGACTGCCGACTCACCACAAAATGGCGGAAACGCAGGGCTGCTGCTGGGCGCCGGTGTTGCACTGGAACGTTCAATTGAGTGTCGCTTCTTGTTAGTGTATATTCTTTGGTTGAGGCCTGGCTGATAAACTTCAAAGAGGAAGTCTATCAACTCCCACCCTATGCCACCCATTACTTTCATCATGTCTGTTTTCAGACAACATTAATGATATGGACCATGTTCTCTTCTTTTCATTGACCTGCATAAACTGTATTATTCTTACCGTTGCTCTGTCAACGTTGGTAGCACTGCGAAGCTCAGCCATTCCTCCAGCCTTGCCCTGCGCCGTCTCCAGGGATTCCCTGTGACATCGAGCCACAGGTCGTGCATCCACCTGCAGCGCCCATGCTTGAGGATCCTGTGGCTCCACCTCCCGCCTTCGACCTCTTCACCCCATTTCGGCCTGTTGAGCTGTCGGCTCTACCCTGGCTCCTCCCACCCTCAGCTCCACCGGAGACCCTCGGCCTAGCGGCTCCCGCTTGGTCTATCGTTACTCTACTTCCGCCACGGACCGTCTGCTGCACTCCGTCCCTCCACCCTACGGCTGCAGCGGCTTCCTAAGCCCGACTTAAGTGAGCGTTAGTTGACTCTCAAGGTAATCTAAATATAAAAACAGGGCGAATAAGCATGTGCAATTAAAGATATTAGAATATATCAATAATTAAGCAATAAATTAATATAGTATAAACTGATATCTATTGTGCATCCTATACAAAACTGGATATATTAATTTAGTATTAGTGTTAAATTGTTTTTGTTTCTGCCCATTTAAGGGTTAAGTCTTAGTATTAGATGTGAAAATCACATTAAAGGCATTGTCACACAAAGACATTACTCACTGCTCCCCCTCCAAAAAGACATCAGCAGGAGCGAATGACTCACTGACACATAGGCTCGGTGCTGTTCATTATATAACGGCATTAGAGCAAACCACAACAAACAAAATGAATGCCCCACATGTGTAGATCTTATTAGTTTGTTACTAAGAAAACTAACAGTTTTGAACATACTCGTTTTGAACACATCTGGAGTCCTTACTAAGGCAAACTACTCTGTTTCCTCATGAGACTAACTCCTCCACCTCTGAAACAAGATAAAGAAAGCTCTTCTCTCTCTACTGGATTACAATAGACATCATAGTGCAAAACAGCTCCCTCTGTGTCAGGTTAAACTCTACAGATGGTCAAAAACATCCCCAGGGAAACATTCTTAACAGTGATTACAAACAATTGGTTTGTTTCTCAGGGCGACTCTGGAGACCCATGGACAGGTTTTGTTTTCCCAGCCAACTAAATCTAATTGAGCCAAAGAAGAGCTTAATAAGTGCTTAAATCAGGTGTGCAAGCAGTAAACTCGAACTAAATAACATGTCTTGTGCCTGTAGGCCACAAACTGGCTACAAACTGACAAGAGAATGAGCTGCATTTGGGTAGTTACAAGAACTAGCCTACATGTTTCCCCATATGTTTCCAGATGCAGGGAACACAGGCAAATGGGAACAGGGAAAACAGAACAATTATTAGATAACTATGCCAGCATGGAATGATGGCAAAGGCAATCTAAATGTAAAATAAAGGAAAGGTTATTTACCAGTCTCAATATCAGAGCACACGAAACATATGTGAACACCAGAGTTGTGCAGAAGCTGAAGACAGAAAAGTGCGCTCCGGTGAGAGCGAGATCTGTGCATGACACTAGCTACCTCTTCCCTTTCCCTTTGTCACTATGGTAATATCATAACTGAGCAGTATCTCTGTTTGACAGGTGCGGTATGGCCTGAGACTGAGAGATATTCTGGAGATGACTGATGGGGAGAGGGAAATAGAAGGACAGATGCCAAGGTGTGTCAGACCACACCATGAGATCCAATCAAACTCAATCACTCGGCTCAGCACCACAACCATATGACTGGTAAACATGAATGCCCAGACAAACAACTTATTCATCCATTCCCACCTGAATTTTAAACCTGGTCCTTCTCATTTTCACTCTGGTCAGTACACCAGAGGAAAACAGAAGAGCTTAGTTGGAGAAGTAATATGCCTGATGTGATGTTTCTCCAGGCAAGACAGATGTTAAAAAAAAAGACATGATTTTATTTTTAAGCATTAATGGCACAAATGCCATGTTTTTGTTGCTGTTGTTATAGAAACTGTACTAGATAACGAATAATATTATATAAAATCAACTTGAATTCAACTTCGAGCATGAATTATAGCTGGTCATAGTCATTTCAAATGTCTTGTCAGAATGATATTCAATTTACTGTAGTGACAAACTAATTATGAAATAATCAGTGTAATGTTTACAAACGTAAGAATTAGTGGTTAAGCTTTTTCGAAGAAAAAAAAATAAAATAAAATAATGTGTTTTGAACATGTCCTTAAAATTGTCAGAACCAAGAAATAACATCAGACTTTTTTTTAAAGGTGCCGAAGAACATCTTTTTAAAAGATGTAATATAAGTCTAAGGTGTCCCCTGAATGTGTCTGTGAAGTTTCAGCTCAAAATAACCTATAGATTTTTTTTTATTCAGTTTTTTAACTGCCTATTTTGGGGCATCATTAAATATGCGCCGATTCAGGCTGCGGCCCCTTTAAATTCTCGTGCTCTCCGCCCCCGGAGCTCGCGCTTGCCTTAAACAGCATAAACACAGTTCACACAGCTAATATAACCCTCAAAATGGATCTTTACAAAGTGTTCGTCATGCAGCATGTCTAATCGCGTCAGTATGGTATTTATTTGGATGTTTACATTGATTCTGAATGAGTTTGAGGCTATGCTCCGTGGCTAACGGGCTAATGCTACACTGTTGGAGAGATTTATAAAGAATGAAGTTGTGTTTATGAATTATACAGACTGCAAATGTTTAAAAATGAAAATAGCGACGGCTCTTGTCTCCGTGAATACAGTAATAAACGATGGTAACTTTAACCACATTTAACAGTACATTAGCAACATGCTCACGAAACATTTAGAAAGACAATTGACAAATATCACTAAAAATATCATGATATCATGGATTATGTCAGTTATTATTGCTCCATCTGCCATTTTTCGCTATTGTCTTTGCTTGCTTACCTAGTCTGATGATTCATCTGTGCACAGATCCAGAAGTTAATACTGGCTTGTGTAATGCATTGAACATGGGCTGGCATATGCAAATATTGGAGGCGTACATATTAATGATCCCGACTGTTGCGTAACAGTCGGTGTTATGTTGAGATTCGCCTGATCTTCGGAGGTCTTTTAAACAAATGAGATCATATAAGAAGGAGGAAACAATGGAGTTTGAGACTCACTGTATGTCATTTCCATGTACTGAACTCTTGCTATTCAACTATGCCAAGGTAAATTCAATTTTTAATTCTAGGGCACCTTTAAGATAAATAATCATTACATTACCTCTTTTTTTTCCCTTTTTCTTTCTTTCTTTTTTAAGCACAAATATTCCACCTTGGTAGCCAAGTTATTATAAAAAAGTTACACATAGATTAAGTATAATATAATATAATTAAAAAAATAATAATAATAAAAATGCATAACATATATGATACATTTATGGAAAACTACAAACCAACATTTGTCCCAAACAAGATAGCGCCTACTAAATGACATCTTAAACTAAATTTGCAAACCTGTTAGCCATTTATCTTATCTTTTTATTATTTTTTTGTAACTTTTTTCTCCTAAATTTCGATGTTACTTTATTGTTTATTGGTAGAAAATTACACAATCCTTCACAAATCAGGTATTAAAATGTATTTAGACATGACTCACAACCTGGTAACTGTCAGGGTTACATCTGTTTTGGACTCTCTGTTTGTTTTGTCATTTGTCACTTGTTCAGTTTTTCCTGCTATTATTTAGTTCCCTTGGTTACAGATTGAGTTCAGGTGTTTCTTATTAATTATCTTAATTTCCCTTTGTTTGCTGTGCATTTAAACCCTGTGTTTCCCTCAGTTCTCTGTCTGTCCTCATCATTGTAAAGTTTGGTTGTTTTGTTCCTAGTGTTTGGTGGAGTTTTGAGTTTGTTTAAATAGAGAAAGCTGCTGCATCGAGATCCTGATTATATTCGTTTGTGCTGCAACCAGCTACCGTGACAGGAACAGACCTGCGAACATTTAAACTTCATATAAAATAAATAAAAAATATACTTATTAAAAATATAGACATAATATGACATTTTAAGACTTTTAGGCTTTGTTTTGTAACCTATTTGTGGAAGTGAATTCAAATGAGTTACTCTCGTGAACAATGATCTGACACATAAAAGTGCTGTTTCCATGTGGCATGAATGACTTGGTTCTCAAATTGTGAACTATTCAGAAAACTCAAAAATAATTTTACTAGGATTCACAAAATATCAGTGGACATATGGTTATTGGCTTCCTTTTGTAATGTTACCGGTCCGTTAAGAAAAGTAGGTTTATTTATTAAAGCCAATCAATAATGGATTATTTCCTCCATTTGAACCACTTCATATACACACTGCTGGCCATGAGGGTTTTGATTAGTACCTTGCATGACATGACACATCAGCACGCAAAAATGATTTTGGTAAAAGAAAAATGTATTGGTTATCGTATTGGCCAAAATTTCCATATCATAAAATGTTCCTATTTCCACACTAGGGCATTGCTATGCGATTGCTCAGGTCAAAAGCCTTACCATAAGTCTATTCCGGTCTCTAGATATTCTTTGGGATATTTTCACCCATTTCAAAACATTTTTTTTCTAGCAAAGTAAGAGCACACCTCTTCCCAACAATCCACATAATTTGAGGTATCATTCCTGTCCATATGGGACGCATTAACAACAAACCCTTAACACAGCAACACCAGGTCCCAAATAATATCTGATAACAATGACCTTATTAAACACATAAATTCATGAGAACATTTCATTCATAATTCAGAATCAATATTAGTTGTGCAGCTGCACTACAAAAACACCATAAAATAGGCATTAAAAACAGAATATATAGTGTCTTTTACCATGTCCTTGTTGGCCATGGCATGTAAAGTGCTTTTTGCAGAGCTGGACGTCAGAGGAAAAATAAAACGTTATGAGTATTTGTGAGGCAGGCCATAAATCACCAGCCTGGTAAGATTCTGCTGCACACGCACAGACACAGAGACACACAACAATGCACAAAAATGAGAAACGAGACAAATAAGCACATCCTTTTTGCACTGCAGTGGTTTTAATGCACTGAAGCCATTTGATTTATTTATTAGACACTATATAAAAGTAAGCACAGAAACAAACAGATGCAAGGTGAGTCACAAGGTCTGTTTATGAGCGTTTTTACGTGTGTCGCAGGGGGTGCCAGAGGTTTGTCCTTTGCCTGAGCTTTTAGTAAATGTAAGGGACATTCGAAAATATTAAAGACATCCATCATCCGGACAAACACACAATGTTTGAGACCATCCGAAATGAAGAGTATGTAACAATCTACAAAGCAAACTATCGAAGAAGACTTCAAGTGAAATCTTCATTTACTTCAGAAACACAAACACACACTGTACAACTGAACTGTTTTTGTGAAAGAGCATTTGATGTTTTATGGCCAGCTCTCTTGGCAGTGTGTGATGTTATTGCATGTCACTTATCAAAACTAAACTGAGATAGACCAAAGGGCTCCAATAAATAGACCGTCTCCTAGCAACACCTTGACTGGTGACTTTCCTTCTCTCGCGGGTTCACCCTCAGTCAGACACGACTGGATGACATGGCTGGACGGATATATGTGGGCACCTTCCTCCTCCTGTGTCCTTAATGCAACGAGAAACATTTCCGTTTACAATGAAATTGAAATGACATGACACAATTACAGCTGATCTGAACATTTTTGAGGATTTTAGATCAATTACACCAATATTTAGACCAATAGAAATTAGGAATGCACTGATATTAAAATTATGCCTGCTACAATAAGCCAATAATTATTTTCACGTAATGGCTGATAATCGATAAATGGCTGATGGTAAAATATTTGACAATCGTGAAAAACTATGGATGACTCTATTGCAAATTGCAAAATTACTTCAGCTAATAAGAAATCTTTATGATGGCCAAGAAGCTAAGGTTCAGACGGAATATAGAAACGCAAGCTGGTTTTCAGTGTACGTCAGAGCCGTATCTTGTCACCTGAAGCCATGTTCCAAAAAGCTACTCTAGAGGAGGATAACATTGGAATATGTGTCGGTGGAAGACTGATAAACAATCTGAGGTATGCCAACAACACAACATGTCTGACTAAAGCAAAGGAAGATATGGAACATCTGCTGAGGAAAGTCAGAGAAGAAAGCCGAAGGATGGGACTAGAACTAAACATGAAGAAGACCAAGATCATGTCTACTGATAACATTGATAAATTCGAGCTCGATGGAGAAGAAATTAAGATTGTTTCAAGTATGAACCTTGCCTTTGTAACCAATGATTTGACTAGTACTCAAGAGATATTAGCAAAGTCCCTTTCAAGGAATGTCTGTTCACTCAGCGGCCATATTTGCAACGCCTCCTCTTTGGATTTCAGGCATCCAAGACCAAGTCCTATCTATCTATTTGAATGGGGAAATCCTGAAATCACAAAAACTGCTTGGCGAACTCACAATTAAATAGCATATTTCAAATCAGCAACAAAATCTGACATGAACTGTCCCATAAATGTTGCTTCTTTATGCTCAAAAAGCGTTAAAAAAGCTTATTTTTCAGGCTAGACTAGCCAATATGCATGTGCAGTCCTAAGCGCGAGTCTCAGGTTTCTATGGGACCCGGAGCTTCTTCAGCTTCAGTGACGCAATGACTTTATCGACCAGCGATTGGCTCACTCTAAAAAATGCTGGGTTAAAAACAACCCAAGTTGGGTTGAAAATGGACAAACCCAGCGATTGGGTTGTTTTGACCCAGCAGTTGGGTTAAATGTTTGCCCAACCTGCTGGGTAGTTTTATTTAACCCAACAATTGTTTACAAATGACTATATGTCTGGCTTAAAATGAACCCAAAATAGGTTGGAAATTAAAAATCAGACTCATAATTACTAGAGGCAACAATAATAATCAAAAAGATGAGCATTTATTAATAAGCAATTTAATAAATGTTTATTGTTTAAATATTATTCAAAAAAAGTATTAATAAATGTTTGTTTATTAAACATATTAATAAATGTTAATTTCCAACATATTTTGGGTTCATTTTAAGCAAGAAATACAGTAATTTTTAAACAATATTTGGGTTAAATAAAACTACCCAGCAGGTTGGGCAAACATTTAACCCAGCCGCTGGGTTAAAACAACCCAATCGCTGGGTTTGTCCATTTTCAACCCAACTTGGGTTGTTTTTAACCCAGCATTTTTTAGAGTGCTCTTTTACTTAGAAGGCGGGATGTGTTCTGCCATATTGCACGTTGCAGTTTCTCCCATTTATAACTAAAAGGAGTGAACCGTCTTTCTATTTCTATAGTCTTTGTTATTACACTCTAAAAAATGCTGGGTTAAAAACAACCCAATCGCTGGGTTTGTCCATTTTCAACCCAACTTGGGTTGTTTTTAACCCAGCATTTTTTAGAGTGTAGTCATTTGGCCATGGGTAAGACAGCTATGAAGTCTCTAAAGAAAAGACATCAGATTGTAGATGTAGATAAGACTAGTTCAGACTCTCATATAACTACGGTTGTGAAAGCTGGACGATCCAGAAACAAGACTAAAGGAAGATTGACTTGTTCAAAATACGGTGCTGGAGAAGAATCGTGTGAGATGGACCAACAAGTCAATCATATTGGAAATCAAACCAGAAATGATACTCGAAGCACAAATGATGAAACTGCGTTTGCCGTACTTTGGTCACACGGTTCGTAGGGAAAGATCACTGGAAAAGATCGAGGTCACAAGGTGCAGAGGATGACGGATTGAGATGGATCGATACGATTACAACAACGACAGGACAAACGCTGGAGGATCTCATCAGACTAACACAAAACTTTTTTAATTTCTATCAAGTCACCAAGACTCGAATCCAAACACAACAACAAGTTTATAATGTTGTTCAAGCCAGTTTAACCACAATTAACTCCCACACTTACCTATTATCACCGATATCGATAAGCCTCATTTTCCATTTACAGCTGATACACTGCAAAAAATGCTGTTCTTACTTAGAATTTTTGTCTTGTTTCCAGTCCAAATATCTAAAAATACTTAGATCAAGAAGCATTTTCTTGACAAGTTAAAAATTATTTTCTTGGTTTTATGAAAAATAAGTCAAAATTAAGTGAGTTTTTCCTTAAAACAAGCAAAATAATCTGCCAGTGGGGTAAGCAAAATAAACTTAATCCAAACTGAAAACAAGATTATATAGCTTATTTTTGGTTTGATATAAGATTATTTTGCTTACCCCACTGGCAGATTATTTTGCTTGTTTTAAGGAAAAACTCACTTAATTTTGACTTATTTTTCGGAACACAAGAAAATAATTTTTACTTGTCAAGAAAATGCTTCTTGATCTAAGAATTTTTAGATATTTTGACTAGAAACAAGACAACAACTCCAAGTAAGAACAGCATTTTTTGCAGTGTAACCAAATGGGCAAATCTAAATATATACAAAACAAACATTAAAAACTAAAATCAATGGTTTTTAAATGCTTCAAGTGAATTCAGGCATCACAACATTTGCTAAAGATTACACTAAACAGTGTTATTACATTTTTAGTGTCTTTAAAAATTAACTTGATGTGAGTGTTAGATGAAGGCAAACATAATCGAAATGAAAAGAATAGGGAAAATGAGCGTGAACAATTAAACACTGATTTTCTGTTTGAAATGGTATAATACCAATACATCAGGCACCCCTAAGAGAAACGAAGCAAAAGCGTGATGATTAACGTCAAGAGAAACAATAAATCACTGTGATCCTCTTAATTCTAAACATCTCCATGATGCGCATGAGGCTGATCAAAAATTACCACGTACATTACAACCCTTGTTCCATATGAAATATGAAATTATTTTCATGCAGATTTGTGAGACATAAATAGTTTAAGAAAACGAGATCCAGAAAAAAAGCTCCAGTCTTGCCATGAAATCAAACATAGTGCAGGTGGAAAGGCTTGTCACTGACAATTAGCATGTATTTACACTGCAAATCTGATGGATGGAAAGAATGAATTAAGACAAGATAGATGGAAGGACGCTAAATAGTAACGGTAATGTAGGCTGATGGCTGATTGTCAGAATGAAAAGATGATTGGTGCCAATTGAAGCCAGCAGTGCTAAGCAATTTTGTTTTGACAAAGAAAATGCTTGGTGTTTATGGGGCGCCGTCTCATCTTCAGTTGAAAAATTGCACCATATGCCTGTTTGTTTTATGAGTGTGCGCTATTCATAGCTAGAACTTTCACATTTTCATTGCTACTGTATACCACAATACATCAAAAATAACCACATTTAATTGCGTGTGTGAAAATTGTAAACTGTCAAATGGCAGATTTGGCATCTATTTATCCTGTTTAGGTTTTTCCCAGCCATTGGCATCTCTCTCTGGCTGTAGTCTTTGCCTCCTGTGAACTCCACATGAGTCTTCTCTTTAAACACCCACTTGGCAGTGTTTCACTTCAGATATTTTCATTTTTTTTCTCTAGTACACAGAATAACCCACACATCACACACAATTATCACTCACAATGCTAGATCTCTGGCACAATGATTCCATCATCAGTCTGATTGCTTGGCGTATCTCTTGTTTTAGGCATTGTTTTGACGTTCCCTGAGCCTGGCCTCTTCTCATTGTGTTGATCAGTGCACAACTACACATTTTAAAGCGTGCAATTTGCAAAAGTAATGGGGCTTATTCATGAAACAAGCAGAGGAAATTTTGGTGTGATTTTCCATTGAATTGAATGCAACAGTTTATAATTTTACACAGAATCTTTTTTCTTCTTCTTCTTTTTTTCCACTTGCATTTCATGAACCATCCCAAACAGCCTTTGGTCAAGTTAAATTAAGATATTTTTGATGAAATCCGATGGCTCAGTGAGGCCTCCATTGACAGTTAATTAACACTTCCAGATGCCCAGAAAGCTTCTAAAGACATATTTAAAACAGTTCATGTGACTACAGTGGTTCAACCTTAATGTTATGAAGCGACGAGAAAACAAAATAACGACTTTATTCAACAATTTCTAATGATGGGCGATTTCAAAACACTGCTTCATGAAGATTCGAAGCTTTACGAATCTTTTGATTCGAATCAGTGGTTTGGAGCGTGTATCAAACTGCCAAAGTCATGTGAACTATTGAACCATTGAAACTTAAGACGTAACGAAGCCTCGTTTACTGAAATCATGTGACTTTGGCAGTTTGATACATGCTCTGAACCACTGATTCGAATCAAAAGATTTGTAAAGCTTCGAAGCTTCATGAAGCAGTGTTGTTTTTTGTTTTTTTTGGTGCACAAAAAGTATTTTCGTTGCTTCATAACATTAAGGTTGAACCACTGAACCACCACTGAAAGTGACTTCTGTGCCTCATGCATTTCATTAATGTGAACACACCTTTACTTATCATTATCCCAGCATATTTATCTGATAGAAAAAATAAAAAAAATTCCACTTTTCCACAAAATGTGTTTTTGGAGATCTAACTGTCTGCTGACTAGAGTTTAGACCCATATCTAATCAAACACACATGAACCAGCTAATCGAGGTCTTTGGGTTTTCTTTAATAGAGACGGGTCAGCTCTGCGGGAGAGAAGATCTTCAGGACCTGGGTTGAGCACCCTTGATCTAGATCATAAATTGGGTTGGATCACGGCGCTCAACCCCTGGGAACTCGAACGTTGTACAAACCAGACAAGCAAATCACCCCCAGATCAATACCTCGGCCTGAAGCCTGGCGAAGGGCTTGGAGGGAATATAAATCATTAAAAGCAAACAACTAGCCACAAATGGTAAACATGTGGGAGGAACAGAAGCCAGTTCAGCAGTGATTCAGTGCTCAATGCTGGACCTATTGACCCATGATCCTTAGAGTAAAATCATAAAACATCGAAAATCTAAAAAATCCTCAAAGACAACATGCTTCCTTCTCGGGTTGTTTACCTGTAGAAGAGTTTTATAGTAAGCTATCTCTATCTATCCATAGTGATAGGCTGCACTGAAGGATTATAACCTTGAAATGTTCCCTAGTATTGAGTAAGGGATGGTGTGGCGCTTGACATTTAAATCAGTCTATAGCCCACAGCAACATCTGTCAACTAGAGAAGTCTTTAGTTCATCAAAAATGACAGTTCTGTTATTATTTAGCCTACTCACCAGTGTGTCCATCCATAGCCATGTGGTCTTCTTTTTTATTGTTGGACACAAAAAAACACATTTTTTTTAGGAATGTCCTGGTCATTTTTCGATATAATGAAAGTGAACGAGGAATGAGGCTGTCAAGCTACAAAATGACTAAAACGCACCGTAAGCATTTTATTATGCACTATATTTCAAGCCATACAATATGCTTTGTGTTATGAAAAGGCGTTATGCTGACTTTCAGTCTAGCTCTCTTTGTCACGTTCCTGAGAGTTGATGAGAGAAGCAATGTGCCATTCATCAACAACTTATTTTTAATTAATCAAATGATTCATAAACTATCAGTTATAGTTATACCATGTGCACACAAACAATATTAATTTAAAATATTTCTATAATTGCTTTACTATATAGTGGGCCTATATGATTTAAAAAAAAAAATTTTTTTACATAATGTAATTATTTTGACTTTAAGTTTTAATTTTAATAATATTATTAATAGTAACAAATAATCACTTTTATAAATGAAATATTTGGACATTTAATACTTAATTTAACACATAATTACTAGGGATGCACCGATATGAAAATGTTGGCCGATACCGATAACCGATAATTCTGAATATTTGAATTTGAATTTTTATATAATTTTTGAGAGCCTGATTACAAAAACAAAAGTCTCACCATTAAAATCCATGTCCCAAGCACACAATTATAATGTTCTCATTATAATATTATGTAGACTATATGACAGACTTGCGCTAAACATTGTACTTAACTGCATTTTCCTTTTTGAAGTGATTTCAATCATATTTCAAGCAATTCAAAACCATAATAGCAGAGAGTGTGCATCTGAAGTGTCTCATCTGAAGGAAACCGACATGGTGGCTGATATATCATGCATGCCTAATAATTACATTAAAAGATTGTTGTGAATGCCCGCCAGTGTTTTGTTGTACCAGGTTTGTTTAGCCAAAATGCTATCGAATGCAATAACAATTCAGCACTCGTCGGCAGTATCAAAAACAGGCTACATATTTATTCCCACACATTCTATTGAATTAAAGGGAAATCATCTGAATTTAATTAGAAAACCTTAGCGAATCAATGTTTTATTTCTAAAGTCTCCCTGTACATTCTTATGCAGGGACCATGTAATTATTTGTTTAATGTCAGGAATTTTTATTAAAATGTTATTAAAAGTTACATTCATCATCAGTAGCTATGTTTACATGCACCCACATAATCCGTTTATAATCAGTTTGATGGCTCAATCGGACTGAAAAACATTAGCAAATGCATTAGCATATGTTTTACATATTAGCATATGTTTTACATCATATGAAGTTTATGTCTTACAAACTGGTCAGTGGATGAGAATGAATATTTACTAAACGTGCCAAAAGACAAAAAGCGAGATCTCAACATGGCAACAACGATCACGATCAAGTTCATCATATGAAGTATACTTAAGTAATGTTCAAGTATATTTTTAAGTATACTTCATGAAGTATACTACTATCAGTGTACTTGTAGTAAACTTGTTAGTGTACTGTTTCAATACTGCTTGGGACTCAATTGGCCCACTTTTTAAAAGTATACATTTAAGTGTACTGTAAGTAGTAAGCATTAAAGGATTAGTTCACTTTGAAATGAAAATTAGCCCAAGTTTTACTCACCCTCAAGCCATTCTAGGTGTATATGACTTTCTTCTTTCTGATGAACACAATCGGAGAAATATTAATAAATATCCTGACGCATCCGAGCTTTACAATGGCAGTGAACGGGAACGAGTATGAGCTGAAGAAAGTGCATCCATCCATCATAAACGTACTCCACACGGCTCCAGGGGGTTAATAAAGGCCTTCTGAAGCAAAGCGATGCATTTGTGTAAAAAAAAAAAAAATCCATATTTAACAAGTTATAAACTAAAATATCTAGCTTCCACCAGACCGCCTTCCGTATTCAACTGTATTTGTTCTATTATAGGCTGAACTATCTGTAGCCATTTACAATTAGATGCAAGCACTGCATTTTAATCACGATCCCAGCAAAGATGCTGCATACACGTAACATGAGCAGTGCTTGATTTAAATTAGATTGTTTAATTTTTAACATTTGAAGCAAAAACAGAATGTTCTGACTTTGTGAAATTATGTCATGAAAAATATAGTATTTACTAGGCTACTCAATCAAAAGAGAAAACACAACTACAAGCCAAATACTTAGAATACTTAATTTACTATCTCGATCAAAAGATTGAGTACAGTTATAGTCCAAAATTAATATACTTAGACCAGTCTGTCAGTAAAAGTCAAGTTTATAAGTGCTATTTTAAGTACAGGTGCTGGTCATATAATTAGAATATCATCAAAAAGTTGATTTATTTCACTAATTCCATTCAAAAAGTGAAACTTGTATATTATATTCATTCATTACACACATGATGTATTTCAAATGTTTATTTCTTTTAATTTTGATGATTATGACAACTAAGGAAAATCCCAAATTCAGAATCTCAGAAAATTAGAATATTACTTAAGATCAATACAAAGAAAGGATTTTTAGAAATCTTGGCCAACTGAAAAGTATGAACATGAAAAGTATGAGCATGTACAGCACTCAATACTCTTTTGCCTGAATTACTGCAGCAATGCGGCGTGGCATGGAGTCGATCAGTCTGTGGCACTGCTCGGGTGTTATGAGAGCCCAGGTTGCTCTGATAGTGGCCTTCAGCTCTTCTGCATTGTTGGGTCTGGCATATCGCATCTTCCTCTTCACAATACCCCATAGATTTTCTATGGGGTTAAGGTCAGGCGAGTTTGCTGGCCAATTAAGAACAGGGATACCATGGTCCTTAAACCAGGCACTGGTAGCTTTGGCACTGTGTGCAGGTGCCAAGTCCTGTTGGAAAATGAAATCTGCATCTCCATAAAGTTGGTCAGCAGCAGGAAGCATGAAGTGCTCTAAAACTTCCTGGTATACGGCTGCGTTGACCTTGGACCTCAGAAAACACAGTGGACCAACACCAGCAGATGACATGGCACCCCAAACCATCACTGACTGTGGAAACTTTACACTGGACCTCAAGCAACGTGGATTGTGTGCCTCTCCTTTGTTCCTCCAGGCTCTGGGACCCTGATTTCCAAAAGAAATGCAAAATTTACTTTCATCAGAGGACATAACTTTGGACCACTCAGCAGCAGTCCAGTCCTTTTTGTCTTTAGCCCAGGCGAGACGATTCTGATGCTGTCTGTTGTTCAAGAGTGGCTTGACACAAGGAATGCGACAGCTGAAACCCATGTCTTGCATACGTCTGTGCGTAGTGGTTCTTGAAGCACTGACTCCAGCTGCAGTCCACTCTTTGTGAATCTCCCCCACATTTTTGAATGGGTTTTGTTTCACAATCCTCTCCAGGGTGCGGTTATCCCTATTGCTTGTACACTTTTTTCTACCACATCTTTTGCATCATGAATTTGCACTGAAGTGGATGTTGGTCAGTGGGGGGACGTAAAACCACGCTTCACAACTTAATCTGAGAAATAGTAGTACACTAGACACCGATCTTAACGACATATGTCACATATACTGTGCGAATTGACCATGAACATTACAGTTAACATCCGCAGTAACAATTCATATACAGACATAGGCCTACATATCATGAAAACTTCCGACTGATACACTGCGCACCGGGTTATTTTAGGTACCAGCTGTCCATCAGAGTGGAACCGTTTCCGTCCACTTTCTCAGCGGCCTTGGTATATAGTAAGTTATAAGCTCAAAAGTTAAAGCCGTAAAATACAGTTACACTTTGTTTAGTAAATGTGTTCTACCGAACAAAGTGTAACTGTATTTTAAGGCTTATATAACTTCCGAGCAATAAAATTGGGAGACCAACAACATGGGTAGATGCTATGATACTCTAACAATAGAGCACAGTGAATCACCTCAGCAAAATTTGCACTTTGCTCATCCATGCGGGGTACAGCCAATTAATCACAGCGCATCCTGTCATTAGCCTGTTTTAGACAAATAACTACTATAATTACATGGCCTCTGTTTTATATTTGTCTGAGAGGTTGTAAACTTATCATCTGGTCTGGGATCACACCGATAACAGCACCAGAAACTAATTCTCAATGCTTCTAATCTTTGTCTAATAATCTCACTCTATTATTCACATCACTCTGACACACACACACACACACACGTACAAGAAAACAAACAGACAAGCAAGATACACAAGGAGCAGCTGGCAGATGGAAAGAGTTCTAAAGTCCAGACAGTCCAGGGTGAAAGAGGACATAGCGTATCATATTTACCAATTGAATTTCAATCTTTAAATACCTTTGTGTGCCACCGAGACATCATGCTATCGCAGCCTTGTTTATTCTTTCAAATGCTCTCACTTCTCTGATCTATCCATCCACATAAATAGCTGCTCAAAAGGGCATTCGCAATTACAGTAAAGCCACGTGTGATGCAGTGAGTGTAAGACACGATGCTCGGGGCTCAGATGAGGGCCTGTTGACCTTCTTTACACGTTTAATAGTAAGCCAGCTATCAAGATGCTTTATGAATATAGAGAAAAAGAAAAAGAGATGGCAGCAAATAACTCATCCTGCACCATGTGTGCTACAGGCATGAATGATGCTTCAAATCAACTCCCAAATCTGATGATCATGCGGAAATCCCCTTTTAATTTAGCTACTGGGTACACTTTTTGGGGTCAGTAACATATTTTAAGTCTTTTATTCTCAAAAAGGCTGTATTTATTTGATCAAAAATACTGAGTTGGCGTTCGGACGTAAACAAGGAAGCCTGCACTGAGTTCACTATGTATGACAACGGTTCAAATTGTTGAATAAAGTCATTATTTTTGTTTTGTTTTTGTGCACAAAAAGTATTCTCGTCGCTTCATAACATTAATGTTGAACCACTGTAGTCACGCTGACTATTTTAACAATGTTTTCAATTACCTTTCTGGACGTCAAAAGGTGCAATGATGTATGTGTGGATCAAATACCCTCGGATTTCATCAAAAATATCTTAATTTGTGTTCTGAAGGGTGTGGAACGACATGAGGGTGAGTAATTAATGACAGAATTTTTATTTTTGGGTGAACTAACCCTTTGAGATGACAGTAGTGAGGAAAAACTACAAAGATTCATGAAAGTTTGTACATTTTTTTTCACAAATCTGCTTAAAGCCTGTCAATAGAATAACATATTCATGATTAATTTCACTGGCATTGTGCTAAAAACCACTCAGAAGACCACTGTCAACCATTCAAAACACACTAGAATCATGCTAGCAAGTGCAATGAACGTTTTCTTCAGAAAAAGATCTTGATACACATCCCATCTACTGAACACTTCAAGCATTACACAAGCTTGAGGAACTCACGTTACTTTGAAGGATTGATTAAGTCATTGTCTCTGTTAATTAAAGAAAGTGGAGAGGATGAGCGAGCGATAGAGAGACCCAAGGCTGACAGTTATTGTGTGTGGTGTGTCCGCACTCGCTCGAGTAACTGCAGACCTTGTCTGTCCTTATATTTATCATCACTTGCTTTCAGCAGCAAATGAAACATGAAAACTGGACACCTTCTAGCTTTTGACTGCCAAGGCCAAAAAGCTGTTGGCTATGGCTTTAATTGTGTGCTGTCCACTCCATTTTTCCACACTCCTCTTTTTCCATCTTTGGCAGGCTTGTCATTGGGAGTCCACTGCCTGCAGGAATAAGCCAGAGAACAGAGTTACTGTGGCAAAGCCACTCGCCGCTTCTCGTCTCTAAACGCTCGAGGGTAGGAACTCCTTTTCAGGGTCACATTTCACCCTGGGGGGACCAATTTTACATTTACATTTGACATCGGTTTACTGGCATGCTGCTGCTTGAAAGATAAATGAATTAAGCAAATAGAAATGAAATAAGTCCTCATTATGATTGAAATCTGCTCTTAAATATGATATGCAATTAAACGGACTTCAAGCTGAGCTTAAAATGGTTGTCTTCTTCCTCCACCATTTCATATTTTCTTCACCTGTATATTATTATTCATCTAGAGGTCAATGGTCTTTTCCGAAGGAAGCCCATTAAAGGCCTTGTTCTCCTGCCATCATCTGATTGTCCTACATACACATCAAACTATATCTTCACTTCAAGAGGTCGTAAGGACACAAAGTGGCAATGTGCAATCGTCAATGCACATTACCAGGACCTGATTCCCCTTTCAGCTGTATTTCACATGCACATGTACACAAAAATATACTGATTAACTGTCAGATCACAGGTGGTGTATAGGCTGAGTAAACTGCCTGAGTAATCTTCTGTTTTAAAGACCCCATTAAAACAAAATTGCCGTTTTGTGCCATTTTTTATCCATGTTTAGGGTCCATCTGCACCTATTTTTATCGAGGAGGCTGTCCAGACTTATTTGGTAAGACTTGTTAGTGTAGCAGGTCAGTATATCCCCTTAATGGTCAAGGATCGTTGATTATTGTTGTTCAACATTCACTGCACTTTAAAACATCACACACTTTCTTGATCTGGACAAACTGAGTATCATTAGAAAGATTAAAGGATTAGTCCACTTTCAAATAAAATTTTCCTGATCGAAACGCCTTGCATGTCCTTCCGCTTGTGCTTCAAAAAGCTTACGCTGTATGTCCTACGCCTTCCCTATTCAACTTACGGAACGAACGCGGCACCAGTTCAGTTTCTTTCCGTAAGTAGCATTGGGAAGGCGTAGGACATACAGCGTAAGCTTTTTGAAGAATACAGAAAGCGGAAGCACATGCAAGGCGTTTATTTGTGTTTATAAAGCATATACAGTTGTATTTTTGTAGAAAATGATCAATCGTTTTGCTAGATAAGACCCTTATTCCTCGTCTGGTATCGTTTAAAGCCCTTTGAAGCTGCACTGAAACTGTTATTTTGACCTTCAACCGTTTGGAGGCCAGTGAAGTCCACTATAAGGAGAACAATCCTGGAATGTTTTCATCAAAAACCTTAATTTCTTTTCAACTGAAGAAAGCAAGACATGAACATCTTGGATGACATGGAGGTGAGTAAATTATCAGGAAAATTTTATTTGAAAGTGAACTAATCCTTTAAGGACTCCAGCTTTGATATTTGACCACTGTTTATGATAAAACCGGGTTGCAGTGACATTATTTTTTTAATTTATGTCAGGAGTGCAAAATAATCAATCTGTAATGTATGTTATTTTGAATAGAATATCAACAATAATATAAAGCCAGTCAGTCACATCATTGCCCCATGGCACAAGCTGATGTTTAAGGGAAACTTTACATATCTTTTTAATTTGACATGCAATATCTCAGAAAGGAAATAAGCTTGGGGGATCATTTTTTGGTGATGTTCCTCTATTTATGCAGCAGCAGTATATCTTATAGGCTCACACCAGCATGTGTGTGTAGCAGATATAGTCGACCAAGACCAAATACGTTAACATTGCCATGTTATGCTAAAACTATTCACAGAGTTGAATCATAAATACCACCTGCCATCAATATATGCAGCAACAGCACAGTATCTCACATATTTAAAATAAGGAAATCATTTGATCATCCTTCTATTGATGACCATGAACCTCTTCAACCACAAAAGTTTAAATTCTTTCTTCATCACTGTCTGAGTCTGGCCGGTGGTGGTGAGAACTATTCCACACCTGAAAGTTAAATATCTCAAGTGCTTTTATTGGGACAAACTTGCATGGCTATGATGTTAAATAAAGGCTAATGCCGTTTTGTTTTTAAGACAAAAACGTCAATATTTCCCATCACAAATTTCTGTTTGAATTGAAAATGTCAACACAGGAAAGGACACTGTTTATCAAACCATTTGATTGGGTTTTTAATCACTAAGACATGCTCAGCAGGGCATTAATAACTGTCCTGCTGCTAAAGAGAAATATATAGTATTTACTCTCTCTCTCTCTATACTCACACAGGTTCAGTAGATATACTAAAGTGCTAAGCAGCCTGCATGAGAATCAAAGAGTGAGTGTGTCCGATATTAGTGCTGGAAACCCACACACACTCAAGCAACTACACATTTCAACAATTTATATTGAAAGTTTAACTTTTTTCTTTTCTAGCGTGGTATGGAGTTTCTAGAGATTTATAATAACACCCTCAGAGAGACTGTGAATCATTTCTTCCAAGAGCTTTTAGAGCCTTTATGGGCTCAGAGCCAAACAGAGAGAGCTCTTAGAAACACATTTTTCAAATATGAACTTCTGGAGTAGATGGACAGTTTCTTCTCACTCTACAAGCAAAGGATGTGATGGTTTCAATGGGTTGTTAAACAAATATTCTGGGTTCAGAACTAGTTAAATTCAGTTGACAGTACTTATGACCAGTGTTGGGGGTAACGCATTACAAGTAACTTGAGTTACGTAATCAGATAACTTTCCCAAGTAACTACACTCTATAAATTCTGGGTTAAAAACAACCCAAGTTGGGTTGAAAATGGACAAACCCAGCGATTGGGTTGTTTTAACCCAGCGGCTGGGTTAAATGTTTGCCCAACCTGCTGGGTAGTTTTATTTAACCCAAATATTGTTTAAAAATTACTGTATTTCTTGCTTAAAATGAACCCAAAATATGTTGGAAATTAACATTTATTAATATGTTTAATAAACAAACATTTATTAATACTTTTTTTGAATAATATTTAAACAATAAACATTTATTAAATTGCTTATTAATAAATGCTCATCTTTTTGATTATTATTGTTGCCTCTAGTAATTATGAGTCTGATTTTTAATTTCCAACCTATTTTGGGTTCATTTTAAGCCAGACATATAGTAATTTGTAAACAATTGTTGGGTTAAATAAAACTACCCAGCAGGTTGGGCAAACATTTAACCCAACTGCTGGGTCAAAACAACCCAATCGCTGGGTTTGTCCATTTTCAACCCAACTTGGGTTGTTTTTAACCCAGCATTTTTAGAGTGTAGTAAAGTAACACATTACTTTTTCAATTTACAACAAAATATCTAAGTTACTTTTTCAAATAAGTAACTTTTCCCCCTTTATTGACTGACAGCTCTCCTGTCCCCATGTTGAGAGAAATAAAGGTCAGAGGTGTTGTGTGCGCTGTGTGAGCATGATGGTTATTGTAGTTCTAGACTAAAGATTCAGTATTCCTCAAAATGAACAGAATTGTACACAAACCTGTAATAATTAACCATATTAAATTACACAGATATTACTTTATGTATTTAATCTTACTTTATTAACCAATGTCTTTGCTGCTGACGTTCAGTGATTACATGATTACTTTAGATTAGATGTAGAAATAAGAGTGTTGAACTTCCTTCTTATACTTCTTATAAACGTATTCTTCTTTAATCCAGAATGGCAGCACAGCTGAAAGGTTTGTTTGAGCTGCGCCCTCTACTGTACAGGAGTAAATATGCAGTCTGAGGCTTATTCATTTCACTTTTGGTGTGAAAGGGCCTTTACTTTAAAAAAAATTGAACTTTTCTGTTGTTATTAAAAAACAAACAAGCAAGCCCAGGCCAGGAGAGAAAAGTAATGCAAAAGTAATTAACTTCCCATAAAAAGTAACTAAGTAATGTAATTAGTTACTTTTTTAGGGTGTAACGCAATATTGTAAAGCAGTACTTCTAAAAGTAACTTTCCTCAGCTTTCCTGTAGCTCAGTGGTTAGAGCGTGGCACTAGCAATGCCAAGGTCATGGGTTCGATCCCAGGGATTGCACATACTCAGATACAAATGTATAGTATAATGCAATGTAAGTCGCTTTGGATAAAAGCGTC
>RJVU01051924.1:311646-325941 GCA_003731715.1 Anabarilius grahami
TTTTTTTTTTTTTTTTTTTTTTAAGGGAAATACAAGATCAGAAATGTGAAGCTTTTAATATCACATGCTACAAACATGAACTTTTTTCTGTATAAAACCTACACTCAAAAAATCATAAACTTAATATGATGCATATTTGCTAGTCATACATAAATGAAACAAGAATGACATTTATGTAATAGTACTAATAAACAGAATGTGGTTTAAATATTTGTCATTAATAAATCCATTTTATTATATGTAAACCAATCTCGATTAAATGTAATTGTTTGTGCTTAGGAATTTTAATAAATATATTTTGAAAATATATATAATATATATATAATATTTAAAAACATCAAATAGATGCAAATATTTAATAAACTATGCCATTTTTATTTTTTTCAGTATTTTAAATCTACATTATTGTATTATTTTAGCTGGAAAGTTTTTATCGTCATTTCACGGTCGTTTTAAGCTTTTGGCTATTGCATTGTCATGGAAACAAGTTGTAAAATAAGATTTTTTCCACATTATATAGTTCACAGATCACAGCGGGAGCTCTGTGTGTTACTGTGGGATCCATAGTGATGGAGAACATTGAACTTTGCACAGCACTCTGAGATCAATGTTAACTGCATGGTGACATGAGCAGCCAGTTCAATTTCCCCCCAGCAGCGCCTTCAGTGCACCAATTATAACCCAACAGAGGGAGGTGAGAAGAAAGACATGCAGGTTTGTGTGCAGAAGTTCATTTTCAGGAAGTGCGTGTATGTTTGAATTCCTGTCCTCGTTTGTTTACTCATTGCAGAACAGGATGTGAACAGGCAGCATGTATCTGATCTCTCATCTTCTCAGCACCTGTCGTGAGGAGGAGCTGGGACTCGTGCCAATCGCCCGCTCCTCCCTTCACAGTAACATATTAAGCATCTTACACACATGCAAAACTCTCTTTTGTAATGCTTTATTGCAGTTATTGTTCACGTCATCTGTTTCATAACTCTGTTTACCACAAAATATACCATAACTTCACTTAAAAATGTATTGCTTTGGCACTGTGGTATCAAATGACAATACCATGATAGCCATATTCCTTTAGGCCTACTCCGTTCTTCAAAGAATACAGATTACCATACATTCAGAATTTCTTTCATGTTGCGAGCTGTGGTTTTTATTCACTGAAGCGTGTTTCAGACTAACTGTAATACGAAACTGGGATACTGAACTGGGATACGAAACTACTGCAATGTCATTTCACCCATTAACACTTTCATGGTACAGAACTGGTTCATTGCTTTTGTCTACAAGACAAAGATCAAGTCACCATGACGACTTTAGTAAACAGTGTTCACTTCTTCAGCGGCTGAAGGGAGTAACTCGTTTGAGTTTTGTGAGGTAAAACGTTTCAAATTATAGCCTCAGATATGTTTAGCATATAGTTTGGTGTTTGATAAACAGATCCAGGAGGGTTATGAATCTAGAAAAATTTGCATTATGATTTACTTTGATGTAATGGTGTTTTTGATTTATCACAGTAACTCAAATCATTTGAATTCATTCATTTCTTCACTGATCATTTTGGCATGTTACATTGTTACGCCAACAGGTGGTGACAAGAGTATCATTTGTGCGTTATGAATGACTCAAATCACTCTCTCATTCAACCAAAATATTATTTGTTTTTATAATTAAGCGTTAAAGCTGCAGTTTGTAACTTTTCTTGGTTAAAATGATCCAAAATAAATTTTTGAGCAAGTACATAACCAGCCAGAGTTCAAAACTATCTCCTTACCTTAGCTCGATTCACAATGGTAAGCTTGTAATAATGTTTTATAATAAAATCGGTACTGGTGGTTTCGGTGGGAAATTCGAGCATGCCGCCGTTCGTCTTTGCGTCATTACATCACGTCTGTTTACATGAAGAAGAAGGAGTCCCGGCTACAACGGGGCTAAAGGCGCCTTTGATTTTATTTTCCTCTAAACCACTAGATGGCGCAAAAACTTGCTACAGCACTTTCCTAAATATCCGCTTTTCAAAATGCATGTGCAAATTTGTCTGATCCTTGACACGATCTCGGGCAGCAACGCAAAGTTAATTCTGAGGTAGTTTGATCTAATATTTGATGTTTTTTAAAATGTTGTTGATTTAAGTAGAAAATGAGAATTGATTAAATGAATGTTCATATTTCCAGACAAAGGTCTTCTTAATGATTTTCAGTTTTGTTCAAGGTAATTCAAGCAACAGTTTTTCAATAATGGGAGAATATGTAAAAGTATGATATTTGGGGTAAAAAGCGCGCCTGCTGTTGGGGCAAAAGGCACAATAATTAACATCATAATGACTTTTCCATTTGTTGACGTGACATGGTTAGATTCACATAGCAAATATCATATATCAAATTAGGTATCCATCTTAGAGATAATACCCATATTTATAATGAAACAATCATATTTAAAAATATTATATTAATCATATCATAAAACATAATTTATTGTTACTACTGTAAATCTATATTAATATTATGGGATCTCCTTCAATGCTTTCAGAATCTTTACTTTTTAAAGTAATTTTGCTTCTGTATTTTTAAAATATATTCTTATATATCACATAGGCCTATTTTAATGACAGTATATTTATTTAACACAAATTAATTATTTTATTTATCAAAATAGAAGGAAAATAGTACAAATGTTGCTAAAGTGATTCTTTTCAACAGGTATTAACCTAGACATTATTAAAAACATATTATTTTAGCTAAAGTATTTGTATAATACCACCTCACCACCTCATACATTTATAAGATTTTTAAACAAAATTAACCACTTTTATGATTTATTTTCACACAAAATCTGTTGCTCCATCAATGTTCAATACAAACATATATATTTTTTCGGCAATCATACAATTTGAGAGTAGTGAAAAGCACATTTTCTCTTAAGGTGTGCCTTTATCCGCGTTGTACCCTATAATGTGAGGATACTGCATGTGACGGATCATTTACAGCCTTTTCTCACAGCAGCTGGAATAATTACATTTATCATTTTGATGGCGGATTGTAATCCAGAAAGATCCAAATGACAATCATCATTGACAACTGGAGATTCACCCGTAGTTAAAAACGAAAGAACAAAATATAACAATAATAATAATTTGCACGGTTTGACGTGATCCGAGCTAAGCCATCGTTAGATTTAATCACTGATTTATTGTAATGCTTTTTCCTCAGTTGGTCAGAACAAAAGTGGCAGAAATGTTACTTACTTGTTCAGATGACATTTTCCAGTGAAAATTCCTACTTTGGTCACACTTCAAGACTACAATCTGTCATTCTGAAGTACAGTATCCACACCGGTGCGGTGACTGACAGCAAACATTAGATTCATCCGCTGAGGAGTCGCGCCGAGGCACAACCCACGTAAAGATGATCATTCCACAAATAACTGCAATTACAGGTTTCAAACAGAGATGGCGACAAAGAGTCAAAACTTACGGACTGCAGCTTTAAAAACAATTCATTAGGGTATTACTTAACTTTATTAAAAAATTTAAAAAAAAAATTTTTTTACAAATCTTTAAGAAATGGTGTTCAAAGTGTGAGCAGTGAATGAGAACAAATAATTTACCACTGGCAACATGGAAAATAAAAGTTATTTGAAAAGTAGGCTATTGTTTTAGGATAACCTCATAGCCTATTCAAAGGTTGCTTTTCTTCCCTACAATGTACAAACTGTTATTGTTTTGTATGAAACAAAAAGGATGCCATTGTGTTCTTGCCAACTTGAAAAGCTAATTTAACATAAACAAAATGTTGTTGTAGGCCTATAGCTTATAACTTCGCCCTGTTGTGGAAGTGAAAGATGGCAGGGCGAAAATCACGGAACAGTATTTCTGTGAAGATGTGCCCTCAGCAGAGAGCTCGTCGCGAAGCCTACAACGAGCCGTCTAAAGAAACACAGAGATGGATGGCAGAGGCAAGACAGCGCGTGAGCACGCATCTAAATCATCAAAAATCCCGTCAGGTCTGCAACCCCAACGCTGCTGCCGAGCGTCAAAATCAACTCACAGCACAATTAAAAGCCGCCGAGGCGAGGAATCGTGTTAGTCAACTGAGACGACACTATCAAGTCCTAAAGGCAAGGTGTTTGTTTGTTTGTTTGGTAGGTTCCCTCAGTATATTAGTTTTTACGTTGCCCTGGCCCATAGCAGTTTGTTCTAAGCGGTGTGATTGTTATACAGCCGTAGCCACAAGTAGCCTATTGACAGTGACAGACAATTTGTTTTTCTCAAGGTTTGCGGCTTGAGTTGTTGTGGTGTTGATTCACATTGTTTCTAGATTATTGTGCAGAGTGATCAGATGCATTTTTAATAATTGGAAAAAGCTTAAAGGGATAGTTGACCCAAAAAAAAAAATTATCCCATTATTTACTCACCCTCAATCCATCCTAGATGCAGGTGACTTTCTTCTTTCAGTGATTCTAGTTTATTAAGTTATAAATATGGATGTTTTTCTTACAAAAATGCATTGCTTCACTTCAGAAGATATTTATTAACCCCCTGCAGCTGTATGGATTACTTTTATAATGGATGGATGGGCTTTTTTGGGATTCAAAATACCGGTTACTATTCACTCCCATTATAAAGCTTGGAAGAGCCAGAATATTTTTTAATGTAACTCTGATTGTGTTTGACTGAAAACTGCTTGTCATATACATGGCTTGAGGGTGAGTAACATTTTTGGGTGAACTATCCCTTTAATTGGCCAAAAGTTTGTTCTTGGGTTCTTGTGTTAGCAATGGTTACCTCTGAAGAAAGTGAAGCCCTCATCGCTTTGCATCATACTGGCCTCTCATGCAAGGAAATTGCTGCAAAAAATATTGCTTTTGAAAGAACCATTTATCGGATCATCAAGGAGAGAGGTTCAACTGCAGTGAAGAAGGCTTCAGGATGTCCCAGAGTGTCCAGCAAGTGCCAGGACTGTCTCCTCCTGTGTCACCACCAGTGCAGAACTGCTCAGTATTGTCAGCAGGTGGGTGTGAGAGCATCTTCACGCACACTCAGGCCAAGACTTTTGGACAATGGCCTGGTGGACAATGGCCTTTTTCTTGGAGAGAAGCCACTTCAGAAAAAGATCAAGGAAATTCTGCAGGAAGTACAAGGATTTTCTTTTTTGAGGCCCCCATCAGACTGTTTGAGACATCTGGAAAATTGTTTGTCTGGAGAAGAAAAGGCGAACGCTACCATCCATGTGTGGGGTTGCTTTTCATCCAAGGGAGTGACCTCTCTCAGAGTTCTGCCCCAAAACAATGCCAGGAATAAAGATGGTATCGAACCGTCCTGCAAGAGCAACTTCTTCCAAAGAAACAAAAGCAATTTAATTACGATGATCCATGCATTTTCCAGCATGATGGAGCACCTTGACATGGCAAGAATGATAATGATGTGTCTCGGAGATCGTTACATTGAAATTTTGGATCCATGGACAGGCATCCGGTGGTCAGTCAGTGCTCAAAAGGCAAGCGGACAAGCAGAAGCCCGCAAATTGCGATCAACTCCGAGCATAATAAGGCAGGAATGAATCGCCATCAGTCAGGATTTGGCCCAGAAGCTGATATCCAGCCTGCCAGAGTGAACTGCAGAGGGTATGAAGAAGAAAGGACAACACTGCACATACTGACTCTTTGCATAAATTGAATGTTTTTGCAAATAAAGCCTTTAAAACTTATGAAATGGTTATTGTTTTACAATATACCATAAAAAATAATCTACTAATACTGAAGCAGCAAACTTGGCAAAACATTAAATTTATGTCACTGCCAATACTTTTGGCCATGGCTGTACGTAATTATCCATGATTAATTTATTTTATTTTTACATATAAGAGCCATATTTAGCTGGTCATATTTTTAACATTTATACTGTCGTGTGGCCACATGCATGTAAAATAAAAATTGCTTTTTATTTAAAATTGCTTACAGTATATGACTGGAATTTAAAGTTGGCATGAAATGAAATTTTACCCTTTCTATTTTCCAAATGAATGCATGCTATTCATCTTACTGTACACAATTTGTGCATGCATATGTTTGTTTGTTTGTTTGTTTGTTTTTTACCTCAATCATAATGTTTAATCAAAATGTCATAACTCGATCTTCAGGTGAAACAGACTTTTCTTGTAAAATGTACTCCAATAATCTTTGTTATTTACAACTTTAAGAAAATCATTTTACAGTAATTTGATGTAATTTTTGGGGGATTTAAAAAAACTTTAATCAAAAAACATTACATGACCCTCTGGATTCACACAAGTGTGACTATGTTATTGTTATAAATCTCACCCAGTTCTTTGGAAGGATACTCAGTAGAGCATTTGCCTCTTTGATGCTTGCCTAAAAGTCTAATCTCTCTCCTTTGCACATTTTCAGGAGCAGGAAATTAACTTAATGATTTCATGCCAGTCTAACGCGCAGAGGGCTGTACGCCTGGAGCATTTACTCACTGTGAGAGAGAGGAAGATAAACCACACAGACTGCATGGACCAATTACAGGTGGATATTTTTACTTAAAAGGTATCAAATCTCATAGAAACCCAGTATTTTACTATCATTATCGGTATAAATGTACTGTAGCTCCAGGAAATGTTCAAGTCAAGCCCCAAAATGTTCTTCGATGCCTGCTCTACAACAGAAGAAGGAGCAGAGGGACTCTGATCTTTGCTTCATTTCCCCTTTCCCACTGCTGTAATGCCGTTAAGCAGCCCCCAGTTGACAATTTCTCATTGACCGTCACAGTCCTGATGTTATCTGCTAAATAAGCATGACCAGAGAGAGAGAGAGAGAGCTCCAGATCTCACATATTCTAACAGGTGGAGGGACATGTTCAATTATCTCCCCTCAGCAGGCAGATATTTAAGTGACTGCTTCTGTTTTGTCTCAGCCTTTATTTTACCCTAAAGGGTTTATAAAAATAATAATAATAAAAAAAAACTTCATAAGAATCTTGACAGCAGGGTTCCTAATCTGACTGTCCTTTCAAAGACATGTTATCTTTAGAAGTAAAATGTCAATGCAGTGCCAAGTGTCATCTATGTAACATCGGCAGACTTGGTCAAACTGCTGCCATGTGAGACCCTACACAGTGTAGGGTAGGGTGACCATATGCGCCATTCTCCCAGGACGCGTCCTGTCCAGGATTTCTAAATTGCCTAAAATGGCTTGAGCCCTTGCCTCTTTAATTGTGAAAGTGGTCATATCGATGTGCCCCCGGAACGCGATTTCTACACGGAGGTCTGTGCAAGCCACTGTTCTTATTGACAGTCTTCATGCAATGCATTCAAATGTTGTCGTATTTGCAATGCTTTGACCGTTCTCTGTAGATCCAGCCTTCTCGCAAGCCATGATTGGTTGATTATGTACAATGCATGCTATTGGTCAAATTATTTTTCAGTCGTTACCTTCCGCAAATATGAAAACAAAACCAAAACTGGGACATTTTATGCAACTTAGAAATCCTGGACAGGACTCGTCCTGGGAAAATGGCACATATGGTCACCCTAGTGTAGGGCCTACACTGATGGAACTGACACTGAAATGACTCAGATTGAGCTGTTAAAAAAAGAGCACACTCAAATCAAACATGCATGATTTATTGATCTGTAGATCAATACTTGAGGTCTTCACTAAATATAAAACTTAAAACAGTTCAGTTCAAGAGATTGGATGTATTTTTAATGCTAAAGGCCTATGTAAGCGTATACAGGTTCTTTTTTTTTTTTCACTTTAAGGAGTTGTTTACCCAAAAAGTTTGTCATTTGAAAATGTTGTCATCATGCACTCATTCTCATGTTCCAGGTTCCAAACCTGACTTTCTTTTTTCTGCGGAACACAAAAGTAGATATTTTGAAGAATGTCTCAGTGGTTCTTGTTGCCCAAATAATGAAAACAGTTGTTTTAGTATTATTTATAGCTACTATCAGTTTTTTAATATTTTAAATTAGCTTGTATATTTTGAGTTTTTCATTTTAATTTTAGTTAAATTTTTTGTGATTTTGCTATGTGACATTTTTATATTTTATATTTAGTTTTTATTTAAATCGTGACAATACTCTTAATAGTTTTAGCATGTTATTGAATATGGCAGTGTTAATGTATTTGGTCTTGCCGGACTGATTTGCTATGCTGCCGCTGCTGCTGTGGATTTTTGCTGCTGCTGCAGAGCAAGTATGGACTTGCTTCTGCTAATAGATACACAGACACACTGCTGTGAGCATGTAAGATATGCTGCTGCTGCATAAATAGACATACATAAATCCCATAGCAGATCTAGTCAGGTGGAGCTGGGGAGGTGGAGGGGTTCAGAAGAAGGACTAGCTTACAATAAACACTGAACCAGGCTATTTGAATGTAGAGCAAGCAATCTCGTTGGCTTCAAGATCAGCAGAGGCCAATGCGATAATGATGTGATTGCTTGCAGACTGCGCCATCTAGAGTTTCATGATTGAACTATACTCCATCTAATATTTGTTTTGTTCAAAGTCATTGTTTTGGACCTCACTGACTTTCGTTGTACATACAAAACTTCTTCAGTATCTTTTGTGCTCTACAGAAGAAAGAGAGTCATGCAAGTTTGGAATGACAAGAGGGTGATTAAATGAAGACAGAATTTTCATTTTTTGGGATGAACTATTCCCTTAATTCGACTGCTTATGAAACGTTTATGTTGTAGCGTTCCTCATTTGCAAGTCGCTTTGGATAAAAGTGTCTGCTACATGAATAGATGTACATACAAATAAACTTGGAAGTGCATTTTTAAGAACATGAACTTTTCAAATAAATGTTTGACATTTTCTGTTGCTTATCTTTTTTTGTGCTCTATTTAGAGACGAAGAGTTGAAGAGATCCTAGAGGATGAGAAAGGCCTGACCATCAACCGCAGATGACCGAAGACAAAAAGAAACATATTTTCTGAATGATCTGAGACTGAAAATGCAGATTATATTGTGACCCTGCATGCCATTTTTATGTTTGATTGTACTTTATTGTTAATGAACCTTGGTTTCTGAGCATAGAAGATATGAACAGTAAATGTGTTTCCATCATAGTTTATGCACATGCTTTCTTATCAGATGAAAAAATGTATCCACTTCAATTGAGCGCATAAGATTGTTATGTGCATTTTTTGAATTTATGCTCATCTTGGCGTTTCCATCCAGCTGAATTTTATGCGATATCCCAAAAAGCGCATAGGTGGAAACATAGCTAATGCTGCAAATTTCAATAAATATATTACCTTAGTACCACAGACCAATAAAGCTTCATGTTTAGGAATGTACTGGTTTCAAAATTCTGGCTGAGGCAATAAGCCGATAATTATTTTGTCATTAATGACCGATATTAAAGTTCTATAATATTTTGTAGAAAAAAAAAAGTGAATCACAACATTATAATACAGTATAAAACTTGTTTATTTATTACTACTTTTAAGTATTAACTTGTTATTTTTGTATTATTTATATTCTAGTATAGTGTTAATTCATATTTTGAATTAACTTCTTTATAGACCTTATGCGCCAGAGAAACAAGTGCGCCGCCATCTTTATAATATTGTCTTTGAGCTTCCGTTTTCACGATTAAATTTTACTTGGTGTAAAGAGTACCTGAAAACCATACTTGAGTAAAAGTACTGATACCTTACATCGAAAATGACTCCACTACAAGTTACCACTTCCAATACGACTTGAGGAAAAGTCTTAAAGCATCTGATTTTAACAGTACTTAAGTATTTTGCTCATGCTGAATGTAGGCTCAGAGATGCACTAGTCCAACCCGATCACATGAGAATGCGTATCAATAGCACGTGAGTGTTGGCGTGCATATGATATGCACTTTATGGTGTGTATGTAATACGCTTGGTAGTCTTGGGTAGGATTAGTGATGTGGGGTTCGTGCCTATTGTATGCCATAAAGTGCGTATCATATGCACACGAAAAACTGCATATCATATGCACGCCGATACACATTGTCATGAGACTGGGTTCACTAGTCCTGAGAGACATGCTGGTGAAAATAAGAAACAATTGATTTGTAAGATGAGAAATCCAGTTTATTTTCTAAAATCAAAATAAAACTGAACACCTCAATGTTGCAATAAATCAAGGTCGACACAACAGCCTTTTAAACGTCTACAAACTCTCAAGTCTCAGTTGAGCTCAAGTGCACAGAAAGGCCGTAAGTAAATCAATATCCTTCAAAAAGGTCTTGTCAATGTAGCAGATATATAAAACAATGTTAAGTAAAATTAAATAGTCAAAGTCTACTGTATGTGCTGGTTTGAGCCTCATCACCAGCTGCAGTCATTTCCTCATCTAATAAATCAAACACCTGCGATCAGAAACTACCTGCTAATGCGCTCGCATTCACGTGAAGTATTCTTGTTGACAGGTTTTGGGCAAGTAAAGGAAAAACACAAGATATAGTACCTTCAGTGCCCTTAGATGATGATATCACTTCTTTATATCAGAAATAAACAGCTGCAGAAAAAGTGAGGTGCCATGAAAAATGTAATCTGTAAATGCATTACTCATCACAAATGTAGAGGAGTAAAAACTACATTTACTTGCTCAAAAATGAATAGAGAGTAAAAGTTGCCAATATCTTTGATACTCAGTACAACTAAAGTAGCCAAAAAGATACTTAAGTACATTTACTCAAATACTTTACACCTCTGAATTTTAGTAGTTTAATGTTCTTTTGCCATATTTAATATTTTTTATTTTAAATATTGAAAATATATATTTTGCCAAGGCAACATTTGTAATTTTATTTCAGCTTTATTTCAATTAACACAAACAATTTTTAATACTTTTTAGTTTTTAGTTTACCCAAAAATGAAAATTCTGTCATTAATTATTACTCATCCTCATGTCGTTCCACACCCGTAAGACCTTCGTTAATCTTCAGAACACAAATTAAGATATTTTTGATGAAATCAGATGGCTCAGTGAGGCCTGAGCAATGACATTTCCTCTCTCAAGATCCATTAATGTGCTAAAAACATATTTAAATCAGTTCATATGAGTACAGTGGTTCAATATTAATATTATAAAGCGACGAGAATATTTTGGTGCGGCAAAAAAACTAAATAACGACTTATATAGTGATGGCCGATTTCAAAACACTGCTTCAGGATGCTTGAACATAATGAATCAGCGTATCGAATCATGATTCGGATCCAAACTGCTGAAATCACGTGACTTTGGCGTTCCGAACCGCTGATTCGACACGCTGATTCATAACGCTCCGAATCTTCCTGAAGCAGTGTTTTGAAATCGGCCATCACTATATAAGTCGTTATTTTATTTTTTTTGGCGCTCCAAAATATTCTCGTCGCTTTAAAATATTAATATTGAACCACTGTACTCACATGAACTGATTTAAATATGTTTTTGGTACATTAATGCATCTTGAGAGAGGAAATGTCATTGCTCAGGCCTCACTGAGCCATCGGATTTCATCAAAAATATCTTAATTTGTGTTCTGAAGATGAATGAAGGTCTTACGGGTGTGGAACGACATGATAGTGAGTAATTAATGACAGAATTTCCCTTTCAATAATAACAACAACTCTGGTTAGATGTAAAATATATTGAATGTATTGTAAATTGACTGATTTAGGAATGTAATTTTTATAGATATTAATTTATATTTGAGCAATATCAGATTAGAGGACTAACTGTTGTATACAATCCACTGTGCAGCACTTGCAATAACCAGAGGTCTGAACCTCTGATCTTATTGTCTTCTATTTCATAGTTTCTGCTATATCTCCAAACTGGGTTTTGGAAACCAACGGGGGATGCCAAAGTGGAGACTGGATGTTCAGTAATACCATCTCAGCAGATTATGATCGAGAACAAAAACCCATCTAGACGAAATGAAAGTCTTGAGCTGAAGCACGGAGGATTTCAGGGTGAAAAAAAGAAGGGAAAAAAGGCCCAGACTGACATTACCGGCAAATAGATGTGAGACAGTGAGAGTAAAGAACAAGGCAGCTTGCCATGTCAGTAGCAGTCAAACACAGGATTCTGGCAGCAAGGCTTTTTTGTGTGTGAAGTGTCTGTAAGCATCAGGGGGTGAATCTGGCAGCGGGGGGTCAGACTGAGCTGATGAAGTATAGTGTCCGAGTAATAGAACTGCCCTCGAATCACCTTGATGTTATGACAGAAAGAGAGCTAATGGAAGCTGCAGTGTGTCAACGTGCTTTAAGTTGAGAATCAAACTCTTATTTCTTCACCCTGAGTGAACATGCGCTTCAGAGAGAGGTAAACAAAGTCAGATTTCAACCTAATTATGGCTTAAAGTCATTATGTCAGCATTGTAATTAGAGGGCAGGGAGGGTGAAAGATTGGTCAATTTCACGTCTCTTAGATTAAAGATGAAGATGACAGGAAGCAGATAACACAATTAGCCAAAGGTGGGGAGAGAAAATTGCCTGTAGCCTTAACAACATAGACTATCATTAATTATACCTAAAGGAATGGCTTTTTAAATGCATTCTTATTGTGCTGTGCTTAACTAAATGCTCAGCCAAATAGGTGCTTTTAGGAGGGATATGCGTTTAATCATATGATAAATCAAACTGCGGACTACTTAATGGTGTATAGGAGAGGGAGTTCAGCCCTGCAATGAGGCAGAGAGCTTTACTGACACCAAGTGGTCGAAACCCTCAGCCATTATAGACTGTTGAACAGTGGAGTTACTTCACAATAGTCAACTCTGTTAGTAAAAGCACAAAAAAATCTTGCAATAACACGAATCTAGATCATTTAAAGTAATAAATCTCGCAGTTGAGTTGCATCTCTGTGATGTTTTTATATCTTCAGGAATCTTGCAGAAATGCTGTTGGGCGACTTGTTCTTCTTCTTAGTGTTTGGCGCCCCCTGCTGGATATTTACAAGATTTCTGTACAATCTATGAAATAATGAGGATTAAATGAACAGAAATGATTAATGATTTAAATCACCATGTCTGTTTTGTGGTCTAGAAACTGTTAAGTGTATGTAAAAAAAATCAGATATTTGAGATGGGTAGAAGTTATGTGAATGATAGGGTTATTCACACACACACACACACACACACACATATATATATAAGAGAGACTATATGATGACTGTCAATAGGTAGGCTACATAAAAGTCTAGTCTTGTCAGCGTCTCTATGACTGAAGTCTCAAACATGTAGTAACCCCTCCATAAACATACAGTTTTAATCAACACATTGTGTAAGCTACTAGTTCAACCACCCGATTATGGGCAGATCAACTTAAAAAGTTCCGCTGAAAATGACAATTACTGAGGAAGTCCTTCGTCAAACGACTGAGTCGAACTGTCTAAATCAGCGCATGCGCAATTCATCCTCAGCCTGCCTCCGTAAGGGTGTCGATTCTCAAGCTGGAACATTGGAGGAAAAAAAAAAGACTGTATTTTACACACAAAACAGGCAAAAACAAACGGATGTGCTTCAGAAAACGAAACGGCTACCGCCCTCCAGATCATTTTAATGCCAAAATTGTAAGTATTGTCATCGTTAGCGTTTTTCAACAGCATAAACGTTGAGTTTGCCAGTGGATGGTGGGTTCTTTTCCGTTTTTTTTTTCCCGAAGAATGGGTCGTCCTCCGTAAATCCCAATCTTCTGTCTCTACATTTGTTTAGTTTTTTTGTGCAGTCTTGTATAACTAACTTCTATGGCTTGGTGAAAACGAAGCTTTCTTAGAAATAGAGCGGTTGAATGTCTTCGAGAGAGAGGGAGGGAATGCCGCTTATTTTCGCGTCTCCCGTTTCGCTTCATCAGGATGGGATAGATATGAGTTGTCATCTGCTGGAAGATGTATTTTGTGAGCCCCATGCAGCAGTCGTGTGTGTCAGGGGCATTACGGGTTTGATTTTTCCTCACAAAAACAATATTTGCATAACACATTATGGTTTCACCACAGTCGATGTTTTAAATCTCTGCGCGTAAAGCAGCGCGAGCGGATACAATGTTGCTTTTTGTGGCATTTCAGTTCACTGATGCACGCATTATAGCGTTGTATGAGGGGGATATTTTCAATTCAAACATCTAGGAAGTGGGGGAGGATAACGCTCAGGTTATCATCTGTCACTGCCGTGTTATTTCTATAAATGAACCGTGTGTTTTACGTAACCAATAAGTATAAAATTTGTATTCGTTGCATTCGCGTGTCTTTTTCGTCTCGAAAGATGTTCTTTTTTCCATTTAGCTGGCTGTGTAGTAAAGCGCGTTCGCGATGCACGCGCGGGACC
>RJVU01051924.1:326991-411881 GCA_003731715.1 Anabarilius grahami
TTTAATATATATATATTTTAATTAAATTAACTAAATATTGAATTGATATCTCAATGTAATTTTAGTAAGTTAATGAAGGATTCAATTCAAACCGGTAACCCATGCATCTTTCTAAATGCATATTATAGATTTCATTGTGAACATGTTTTCATGTTTCATTAGAATTTTTTTTTTTTTTTTAATTACGTTCACCTGCCTCTAATTTTGAGTGCTCCATCCACATCTCAAAATCCAATCAACAACTGATGCGTTGAATCAATTCCCCACACTTTTTTTCTTTTCCAAAAAATCTGTTAAACTTGAATGTCACAGTACGGAAAAAAAAAGATTTGAGACTTTCATTGCGACTTTAAAATAATCTGTTCATAAAGCCCTGGCTTCGTTGTTGTGTACGCTAGTGTACAGTCGAACGCACAGCCTTGGAAAGTGTACTTCATTTGACTCGTACGCATACAAAGGCGAGGGTTCTTTCTAACCTCTTCGCACAATCTCTCGTCTATATAGGCCTCCATCGTCACTGTAGCTTGCATCCGTTCCAGTCTGTTCTGTTTATGCAGTTTTTCTTTGACTACCTTGAGAATCAACGCCCCCAGGGCACAGTCGCCACCTTGTGGA
The DNA here is from genome assembly GCA_003731715.1 of Anabarilius grahami. Lineage (NCBI taxonomy): Eukaryota > Metazoa > Chordata > Actinopteri > Cypriniformes > Xenocyprididae > Anabarilius > Anabarilius grahami. The sequence goes on from RJVU01051924.1 coordinate 327,607, forward strand.
TGAACTAATTACTGCAAACAAAATTAAAAAATTACAGTACATGCATACTCTTCTGATGACGAAATTTGTGTCACGCGTACTGTACGCTGACCCTCGCGGACCCCTAAAAAGTGAACTATACTTTGGGCTTTAGTGTCATTTGTTCATTAATCGGACTACTCTGGGGTGCGTTTCCCAAAAGCATCGTTAGCCAACTATGGTCGTAAGTCCCATTGAACTCTGTTGGTAACGACGGAACTTGCGACCATAGTTCGCTTTGGGAAACGCACCCCAGGTCGTGTTTGATGTTTGTTTTTGTGTGCAGCCCGAAAAACAACTGAATAGAAAGATACGTTTTCTTCACATTTCACAGTACATTCAGGGCTGTACATACAGTACCTCACATAAACCGCTGGCCACAAAAGTGAGTACACCCCTAAGTGAAAATGTCCAAATTGGGACCAAAGTGTCAATATTTCGTGTGGCCACCATTATTTTCCAGCACTGCCTTAACCCTCTTGGGCATGGAGTTCACCAGAACTTCACAGGTTGCCACTGGAGTCCTCTTCCACTCCTCCATGACCACATCACGGAGCTGGTGGATGTTAGAGACCTTGCGCTCCTCCACCTTCCGTTTGAGGATGCCCCTCAGATGCTCAATAGGGTTCAGGTCTGGAGACATGCTTGGCCAGTCCATCACCTTTACCTTCATCTTCTTTAGCAAGGCAGTGGTCGTCTTGGAGGTGTGTTTGGGGGCGTTATCATGTTGGAATACTGCCCTGTGGCCAAGTCTCCGAAGGGAGGGGATCATGCTCTGCTTCAGTATGTCACAGTACATGTTGGCATTCATGGTTTCCTCAAAGAACTGTAGCTCCCCAGTGCCGGCAGCACTCATGCAGCCCCAGACCATGACACTCCCACCACCATGCTTGACTGTAGGCAAGACACACTTGTCTTTGTACTCCTCACCTGGTTGCCGCCACACACGCTTGACACCATCTGAACCAAATAAGTTTATCTTGGTCTCATCAGACCACAGGACATGGTTCCAGTAATCCATGTCCTTAGTCTGCTTGTCTTCAGCAAACTGTTTGCGGGCTTTCTTGTGCATCATCTTTAGAAGAGGCTTCCTTCTGGGACGACAGCCATGCAGACCAATTTGATGCAGTGTGCGGCGTATGGTCTGAGCACTGACAGGCTGACCCCCCACCCCTTCAACCTCTGCAGCAATGCTGGCAGCACTCATACGTCTATTTCCCAAACACAACCTCTGGATGTTGCGCTGAGCACGTGCACTCGACTTCTTTGGTCGACCATGGCGAGGCCTGTTCTGAGTGGAATCTGTCCTGTTAAACAGCTGTATGGTCTTGGCCACCATGCTGCAGCTCAGTTTCAGGGTCTTGGGAATCTTCTTATAGCCTACGCCATCTTTATTTAGAGCAACAATTCTTTTTTTCAGATCCTCAGAGGGTTCTTTGCCATGAGGTGCCATGTTGAACTTCCAGTGACCAGTATGAGAGAGTGAGAGCGATAACACCAAATTTAACACACCTGCTCCCCATTCACACCTGAGACCTTGTAACACTAACGAGTCACATGACACCGGGGAGAGAAAATGGCTAATTGGGCCCAATTTGGACATTTTCACTTAGGGGTGTACTCACTTTTGTGGCCAGCGGTTTAGACATTAATGGCTGTGTGTTGAGTTATTTTGAGGGGACAGCAAATTTACACTGTTATACAAGCTGAACACTGAACCCTTTACATTGTAGCAAAGTGTCATTTCTTCAGTGTTGTTACATGAAAAGATATAATAAAATATTTACACAAATGTGAGGGGTGTACTCACTTCTGTGAGATACTGTATATGTCGCACATGCTACAAAAATCGTTCTGTGCGATAAATATATTTACCACCGTAGCACAAGTGCGACAGTTTTGCCGTTTGTGTGAAGTGAGAGTTTGTTGTGTGTAGTATTGCGTTTTTTCCCCCCACTCATATACGCTGCAGCTTTCATGGTGACGAAACGAGAGCCATTTCATGCATATCGCGTTATGTAAATATATATGCGTGCAGCAAAAAAGATAATGCTTAAAGTTTATTGACATATTAGAGTGATAAAGAAACACGCACGAATGAGAAAAAGCACAGAATGCTATGAAGCGCATGTGAAAAAACTCAATGCTGTGCTCACAGACACAACGACTCGAGCCTTGTTTTTACTTTCGCCTAGCACAGCTGACTTACACCTCAGATGTGTTTATAGTTGACACACTCGCTGTTTTACTATTTTCCGAAATGATAGGGGGATGTTTGGAGAAAAAAAAAATCCTCTAATCCAACAAAGTAGTGGTGAGAAGTATTTTGGTGGAATAATGTCAGATCATATTGTCTAACTTCAAAATGTAGTTTTTGTTTTTTATGTCAAGCATGTTCTGGAAGATTGAAAAGCTGTTTTGGAAGGATGTAGATACATTGCTGTTTGATAAAAATGTGTGTATTTCATGTTTGTTTGTTTTTTTTGTACTTTAAAGATATAAAAGTAATTAAAGGAATAAAGACAGCCTATACAGATTAACAATAAAGACATTAGGAATAAAGATGTATCATGTAAATATATTAAAGAATAATAGTGCAATATATAGTGCAGTTAATAATTTCTTGGGAACATACTATATGCACAAGAAAAATGGGATCTTTATTAACCATATTTTTATTAGACGTCTATTCATGTTTATTTAATTTATTTTGTCCCATAAACTCAAAAAAAAAAGGCATAAGATAAAACAATATAACTAAATACTAAATACATTGTAAGAAAAAAAAATAAAAAATTGGTCATGTCGCCCACCCGTAAATGACAAGTTACTGATGTGATTGATAACATAATTCGCATACATACATAGCATGCATGTTGAACTTCTCTATTCATGGTTGTTTTCAGAAATGGTTTAAGGGTGTTTAATTGTGTGGCCTGTGCAACAAAACTTTCAACATCTGTTGCACCAGTGCTATGTTATTAATGCACAGCTCTTTATTTCACCACATTCAATTGAGACTGCAGCAGGCATAGAAAGTGGCACAGGAAATGTGCTATTTTTTATTATTAAATTTTAGAAGTGCACAAATTGATGGCTTCAACCTTTATAGGCATGGAGTAAAAGCCGTTATACTTAAGTTTTGATTTTATGAGATTGTTAGGCTGTTCTTTTTCAGCGGGGGTAGAGCTTCTGTCACTTTTTTATTTACACGGGTGTGTAAAGTAGACAGGAAATCATGCTCTGACAAGTTTTCTGTTTCTATTTCCTCACAAGTACATATTTAGTACAGTACTTTCAGATTTAGATTGAAGGGTTAGTTCACCCAAAAATGAAAATTCTGTCATTAATTACTCACCCTCATGTCGTTCCACACCCGTGAGACCTTCGTTCATCTTCAGAACACAAATTAAGATATTTTGATGAAATCCAAGATGTTTTTTTATCCTCCATTGAAAGCAAAGAAATGACCACATTCAATGTCCAGAAAAATAGTAAAACATTGTTAAAATAGTCAACTATTTTGACTACAGTGGTTCAACCTTAATGTTATGAAGCGACGAGAATACTTTTTGTGCACAAAAACAAAACAAACATAACGACTTTATTCAACAATTTTTCCTCTTCCCTGTCAGTCTGTTAAGCAGTTGGCGCAGTGCTGTTTTCATGTTTACATCCGAATAACGGCTCATTATTGGCCGGCTCCTGCGTCAGCATCACACGCATGCCTTATGCTGCTCACATGAACAGCGTCGGCCAATACTGAGCCGCTGTTTGGACGTAAAACCTGGAAGCTGCAACGAAAAAAGCATAGCAGGGGACAGACGCGGGGAGACGATTATGTTGAAAAGTATTCTCGTCGCTTCATAACATTAAGGTTGAACCACTGTAGTCGAAATAGTTGACTATTTTAACAATGTTTTACTACTTTTCTGGACATTGATTGTGGTAAATTCTTTGCTTTCAATAGAGGATAAAAAAACATCTCTGATTTCATCAAAATATCTTAATTTGTGTTCTGAAGATGAACGAAGGTCTTACGGGTGTGGAACGACATGAGGGTGAGTAATTAATGACAGAAATTTCATTTTTGGGTGAACTAAGCCTTTAAATGATCTAAAAATTTGCATGCTTTTGCATATTTACATATTTTTATAAAAAAAAGATGAGTTCCGTCGGTATGGTTTGCAGAGATGGATATCTTAAACCACATCCTATTGCAAGAAAAAAAACTCATTCTGTCTGCTGTACAGGCATTATTCAACAGCAGTTCCTGAATTAACAAAACAGTGAAAATAGAAAAGCAATGTGACCAGTCACTGGAGCAGAATCCTGAATAAATGATTCCCTTATTCAGGGCCTTCAGGGTTGTGCAGGGTTCATAAGGGGCTAGTCGTCCTCTCTGAAGCACTAATTCAATCAGAACACCGCTTAGCAAACACAGCTCCTTTAAAAACAAAAGCGTGGCAAAAGGTGGCATTTTAACATTATATACAGTAAGCTAAAGTTACACACTGGCTTTATGAGACAGTAGTTTCTGTGAGTTGTTGTTGCTATAGGGGATTGCTTGAACAGAGATCTAAAAGTGTTATTTCATTCATTCATTCATTCATTCATTCATTATTTTGCAGGTGGTATTAGGGGGGCAGGACAATATCTTTGTATGGATGAAAATCTTGTAAAAAAAATCTTGAAAAATGTTTTTTCTTTTTTTTCTTTTTGCATTTCTGTGTTGTCAAAAGTAACGACTTCGATACCAAGTCGGTGCTGAAATGTAAAAAATGTGATGCTTTGAGCAATGTTGAGCAGATTCGTAAACACCTCTGACTGGCCATTGTGTTCACACACTCAACACATATGTCTGTGATTGGCTACAATGATCAACGCACGGAAGTGTTTGAATTTGAACGCGGGAGCATTTGAAAGCAGGCGTCTATCAGTGGAATGGATAGATGCCTTCTTTCAAGCGCTCGTGTGTAAGCGCTCGCTGAAGAGCGTCATTAATGTCTACAACATGTTTTTGAAGCGTTGATCATTGTAGCCAATCACAGACATATCTCTTGACCTCGTGAACACAATGGCCAATCAGAGGTGTTTACGAATCCACTCAACAGTGCTCAAAGCGTCACATTTTTAAAATTTCAGTACCGAAGTGAATACTTTTGACAACACTATTTTGAATTCAAATGCGATAAAATGCATTGCTAAGAGTATTAACAAGATACAGAACAGACAGTAAACATATCTTTCTATTACATTATTTTTGCAAAAACAAACATACAGATCGACCAATGAATGACTCTTCTGATGCGTTGAACATTGTGAATGCCAAAGCGTTGTTGGTTCAAATCGAACACTAATCAGCAATGCGCTTTTTGTTTCTAGGAAGACTGTAGTTTCTTTAAATAAAAGTTTCAGTTAAATGATAAATTAGTAAGGTCTAGTAAAAGTGTTTTGGGATTACTGACACGCTTTACGTGTAAAACTGATTATTATTATCAATAAAGATAAAATGGTTGAAAAGGGAAGGATTGGGTTGTTAAATTGTCAGAAAGTTAAATAAAGGGACAAATGCTGTCCAGAAACGACCAAGAATGTTTTTCATGATTCTGCTTGTTTTATGATGAAACACAATGCTGGTGCCTTTGCTTTGCAAAACCAAGCCTCGACTTGAACGCCTCGCTTGTCAAAATAATTCCGATAGGCATTGTTTTCACATCATATGCCGAAGTAAATCTTAACAAACAGTTTTACAGACTTTCAGTGAGGAGTTGAATCAGGACCCAAGGTAGTTTTGTTGATGGTTTTCAAGGATGAGGTCGTGTCATGGATCTTTTGACTCTAGCAAATGAAAGATGAAGCATTTTGCTGTGTCTAACTATGCATGATTATGTTAAACTTTACTATGTTGCATTTAGCATTGTTTATATCCCTGCTGTCCGTAACCTTGTCAGACCCCGAACAGAACTAATTTTGGGGCACGACCCAACAGTTGAGAGCCGAAGAATTCAAGTGTACACAACTTGAGTTCATTGCGCCATTGTTGTTTTGTGGTTTTTCATGTTTGGGTCTAATGGAAAAGGCTGGGGTGCAAGTCTCCAACAGATTAGCCTGGTGTCGCTGTAAGGAAAAAACAGATTTTAAGGAAGAAGCTTGAGTCATTTTGGAGCCATATTGCTCTCTTTCCTTCACTCTCTCTCTCTCTTTTCTTTCATCACTCTCCTCTTTCCTCCTCTTGTCTTCACTCTCTTTCACAATCACATCCTTTCACATTCTTCTCTGTCTCTTTTCTTCTGTACTTCCTGTTTCTATTTCTCTCTTTACACTAATTTTACATGGATATGATTATCACATTCTCCGTTCCAATCCATCACGTCTCGCAAAACATTCACTCACACACCTCACGTCTTTCTAAAACTATATGACTTCATACTGGTGGCTATTTTCCATGCAGCTTTCAAGCTTTAGGAAAAAAGGTCAAAAACTCCATAAAAGTGCCATGAAGTGGTTCATACAAATATTCATATGATTCCTTTGTCTGAGAAAAAGACTAAAATTTAAGTAATTTCAATAAAAATCACACTTCGTTCTTCTTAATGCATTCATGAGAAATGTAGTGACATCTGATTCATGAACCAGCCATTCATTTTAAACAGATCATTTCAATGAATCAGTTGATTCAGTCTGAATGATTGGACTCTCGAATTCAGAGTTCTGACTCAGTGATTCAGTTGCATTGGTTCTCAAGTGGGGAAAGATTATAATCTTAATTATTTCACAAATCTTTCGTTTGTAGAATTAGATTAATATGCGCAACTTTTAACGGTGCTTTTGTGTTGTTTTTGAAAATAGAAAGCGTTCTCCATTCTATGTAAATGCATTGAAAAGAGCAACCAGCACAGTCTTCAAAATATCTTCTTTTATATTCCACAGAGGAACGAAAGTCATACAGGTTTGGGACAACATGAGGGTGAGTAAATGATGACAGAATATTCATTTTGGGTCAAACAATTCTTTTAACTCTTTGCTATGGAAAACCAGATTAGTTACGGCATTTTTAAAGGTGTCCAAATGCAATTTCATGAATACATCACTGAAATATCACGTTGTGTTCTTAGAGAGGACGGCTAACAGAGATCACTCCCTCTCTCCCACTTTGAGCACTTATGTTTTTGCCTTCCATCTCTGCATTTTCTTGCGCATGTCCTCGCCAATGTCTGCTTTTCTTCCCCGGTCTTCCGTTGAACGTTTCCTCTTTTCATGTGTAGCTCCCCTTCCTCCTCTCTCCTTCACAGAGTTAAAAGGGAAGTAGGAGATTTTGCTCATAGCAGACTCAGCAGTGCCTTTAGTTCCCTACGTAGTTAGAAACCCTTCTACAGAAGATATAGTAGAGGTTAGCTGACGGTCCAGAGATATTATCTACCCCCAAAACCTGAAAGCATGTAAGTATCAGTCTACCTGATCTATAGTTCTATTAAACGTTTATAGTTTTAATAATGATATTGAGGGCCGTAACAATATATTTGTCCTTCTTATAATGGAATTAGCAGTAGTGTTTGTGGAAGTAATATTAGAAACATGATATTTATTATGTTTGGGATCACATGCCAGTTTCTCACTGGGTTATGAACCGATTGACCTTTTAGCTCGCATCTGTGTGTATCTGAGGGTGGCACAGGATCGTGGCAGCTGGCTGAACATCTGGGGCTGATTTTTTCATGATTTGTAGGTGATTCTTGGCAGAACTTTATTTAACGTGAGAAGGCAGGACACAAGTTTAGATAAGTGATATGTGGTGATTTAGTAAAGAGTTCTCAAGAGGTATTAGATTTGGATGTTTGGAAGAATAGATTTGATTTTGTGTCAGTTGTGTGGTTTTCTGTATCATATGAATAAATAAGCTTTCCATTGATGTGTGGTTTGTTAGGATAGGACAATATTTGGTCGAGATACAAATCTGAGGGTGCAAAAAATCTAAATATTGAGAAAATCGCCTTTAAAGTTGTCCAAATGAAGTCCTCAGCAATGCATATCCACTCACAAAAATAAATTTTTTATATATTTACGGTAGGAAATTTACAAAATATCTTCATGGAACATGATCTTTACTTAATATCTTAATGATTTTTGGCATAAAAGAAAAATCTATAATTTTGACCCATACAGTGTATCGTTGGCTATTGCTATAAATATACCCGTGTGACTTATGACTGGTTTTGTGCTCCAGGGTCACATTTGATTCGATGTGGAAACAAGTCTGATGTGTAAATAGTTCAGCCAAAAAAACAATGAAAACACATTTTACCAGAGCTTTCCAAATAAAGTTCCAGTGGATGAGAAACTCCAGAAAACGTTGGTTGTGCAAAACAGACCTGACCTGTGACTTTAAGATACAACCTATTGAACAGACTGTACTTCATATCCAGGCTTCACATTGGTCCTGGAAAACCTGGAAATACCAGATCATTTCAAAAGTCTAATTTACAGGCCTGGAAAAGTCATGGAAATTGATGAAATCATAAAAAGGTGATTGAAAAGTCACGGAAATGTTTTTAGTCAGTGCAATTATCGATCATAAATGTAAAAGTAATGGGAAAATAATGGAAATTCACTGGTCAGAAAATGCAAGAACGCTCAGAGCCCTTTTTCCATTCCTGTCAAATTAAGATAAATATGTAAGCTAAATAACCTGAGACGATGAGATGAACTGTCAGGTGTGGTTGAGGGATGAGGCAAGGACTTAAGCTTGGGACACATTTAACGACTAGCTAAAACATTCTAAGACTGAGCACAACACACAAAGACTGTTTCCTTCGACTGAAGCAGATTTATATACTTACACACGCAATTTAAACACCGACTGAACGCAACCGGCTCTGACTCAGTCATAAGTATCAATTTACATTCATAATGGGCCTTACAATCGTTAAGTGTGTGCACAGCTTTAGTTGCAGAGTTCAAAGGGCTTTTTATTAAAAAACGAACAAAAACTACCCCGTAGGAGAAAACAGCAGGTCAAGGCTAGATACAATAGGGAACATATGATGACGATCTGACACAAGACAGAGCACACAGTGGGAATAATAAATAGGGAAGGAAATAAGGAGGGCACAGAGGGAGAGCAGGTGGGGAAAATGAATTACAATTATCTCTCCTAATGTTTGCTCACTCAATGTATTTGTGTTTTTACAATGGGGTAATTTTGTTGCGCAATAGCTTACACACAGCACAAAGGAGCTTGATTTCAAACTTTGAACTGAATTTACAAAAAAGACAAGTTGTCTTTTAAACAAATAAACAAAAATAAACAAATTGCAAATAGTAGCACAAATAATACAATATAAATATACAAATGAAAGAAACAGTGCTTTAAGTTTTTCAGGTAGGTATAACAGTCGTATTCCGCAACAGAAATACTAGAGAAATTGAATCAAGTAATCAAATGCATAATAACACTGGATAGTCTTCATTGTATCCTGTAAGGATTAATCCTTACGATTAAAGTTACTAAAGTTATTCAGTCATGAGCACTGAGTGGTTTTCTCTTTTTCGTTTGTTGTTTGAATTACCATTAATAACACAGACTGCAGCAGGTATATTATTAGGCTGCTGAATCACTCACATTTTTTTATTTTTTATTATTACGTATCAAAGAAAGTTTTAAAATTAATGGTTTGATCTGATAATCTGTGTGGATTAAATTACTCATTCATGCTATAGTCCATAAATGTTTAAGGGAATTTCATGCATTACAAGAAATTATTCACAAAATTATACCCACAATCCCACACCGAAAGAGGGCGTTCATGTCCATTTTCCTACTTTGAAACTCATATTTATGATAATTCCAAGATAGCATGTGAAGGCAGCGTTAGACATGGCACATAGAAACAAATATGACACAAGCTATGTGCTGACACCAAACCTAACAAAACAAGAACACCTGGTCATTGTGGCCAATGAAAACTCACAAGCCAAGTGTAAAACATAAACATACCAGACCAGACAAGAGCACATGGTGAGGGAATGAACACTCAACCTGTTTGCTCACAACAAAAGACAAAACATGGAGCATGACTGCCTGGACCTTGACACTGAACCAAAACTGATCTAGACAGGGATCCAGACACCAAACATACGCAACACATGACACAGATGAGAGAGCACACAGCCCAAACACAACACTTACACTCACGATACATGAGTGTCAGGCTTCTGTCACCAAACTAAGAGTAAGACCAACCAGGGGTGCGTTTCCCAGAGCGAACTATGGTCGCAAGTTCCATCGTTACCAATAGAGTTCAGTGGGACTTACAATCATAGTTGACTAACGATGCTTTCGGGAAACACACTCCAGAGTGACAAAACCCTGACATGAGCTTCCAGCTGCTAGTACTTTGTCCACAATGATTATGAGGAAGATACTTGACATGGTCACAACAAATCAGAACATATCTGAATTTATTATAAAATTATTATGCACTACCTTTTAGGGGTGTAACGGTACACGTATTCGTACCGAACCGTTTCGGTACAGGGCTTTCGGTACGGTGCGCGTGTGTACCAAAGCATCAATTGCAACATTAACCACCAATAATCGCAATAAGCTCTGCGTTTTGTTACTTTTGATAAGAAACAAAGTGTCATCTTCAAATTCTGTCCACAAAATCATGAAATTCAAACAGTAAATGCTGTTTTGAAGCTCTTTGATGCAGCGTGACAGATCTCTGTACAGGCGCCTCAGTTCAACCGGCAGCGCGAGTGAACGCGATCATCTCTTCCTCTTTAATACTAGTTACATAATGAAAGAACATCTGAAGGTATGTTGAAAGATACAGTACAACTTACTGAAACAGTCATATCTCATGTTATTGCTCAATCAGTGCTTCAACGGCGGAAAGACATCAATGAAAGCTTGTAAACAATATGTCATGTAGTATTTACCTCAGAAAAGCCATTAGTGTCCAAAGTTTGTTAGTTCGCCAGAGAAATGAACTCTTTAGCTTAATATATGAACTGTATTAGCCTATAATCATTATATTTTACTTAATCTGTTAGTGATGTCTTGATTAATTTAGGCTATGTTTAAATAAATCTGTCATGAAAATGAGAACCACTGTGTAGAAATGATTATATTTTAACAATGAATTGGAGTAAAAACATTTAGAAGTTAAAGCAAAAACTGCCTTAGGTGCAGCTTACATGTTTGCATACAATTTGTTATTTAAGTGTTGATTATTTTATCTAAAAATAAAAAGCAATTTAATTTAGGCTAATAGTTTGGGCTCAGTTGTTAACCTTTAATATTATAGTATCCTAATGTTCAAGTAAGGGCTCCCTACATAGTTTATAGCATTAGCAAAGATCTTTTTTTTTTCCTTAAGAAACTTTTAGTTATAATTTAATTTAATATATTTAAAGACAAAAACACAATTTGTTCAGTAAACCACTGTTTAATAAAAATAATAAAAAAAGCAATTTTATGTTTAGTTTTCTCCCCACCCTGTACCGTTACACCCCTACTACCTATTTTTTTAATACTTTTCAGCAAGGATGCATTCAATTAAATGAAAAGTGACAGTAAAACCATTTACAAATGTTACAAAAGTTTTCAATTTCAAATGAATGCTTTCTATTCATCAAAGAATCCTGAAAAAAATGTATCATGGTTTCCACAAATATATTAAGCAACTGTTTTCGCCGTTGCTAATAATCATACATGTTTCTTGAGCAGCAAATCATCATATTAGAATGATTTCTGAAGGATCATGTGACACTGAAGACTGGAGTAATGATGCTGAAAATTCAGCTTTGCCGTTCTGGGAAAAATGACATTTTATAATAACACATAATTAACGCTGTTTTTCTATATTTGATCAAATAAATGCACCCTTGGTGAGCCTAAGAGACTTTCAAAAACATTGAAAAATCGCTCCCAAACTTTTGACCTGTACTGTAAATGTGGAGGAGGAGTTAGGGTGTAGGAAATGGGCATTAGACAAGCAGTTTGGAAATGGATGGATGTGTAAAATTCTCTGTTAAATCCCATACAGTGGTGAATTTGTTTGCATATGTTCATTTTAATCTCTGCCTTAACAATTATTTAAGAACCTAATGTTTCTGCCACCATATGCTCATTTTAGTAGACGATTAAAATGAACATGCCTGACCTAAATTAGCTTAATTTCTAAAACACAAAGTCATAGATTTAATTGTGAGCATTTGCTTGATGTGACTAATATAAAGTCTTTCTCTCTTTTTCTCCCTCACCGTTCTCTCTCCCTATTTGTGTGTCTGTGTCTTACTGTTGCCCTGTTTGTGTGTTCCTGTGCATTCCGGCCTGTGCTATATGTGTTTGTGTGTGAAGGAGAGGTCCGCGGCCAGCGGGGGGATGACATGCATGTGTCCAGGCATTTAACATCATTGAGGATTTTAAGACTAGTAGGCTGCCCTCCGCCAAGCCATGATGGACATTCTGGTAACTGGCCTTTTCTCTCATTGCTGTTTGTGTTTGGGGTGTTTTGTGGCGGTTTGTTTGCGTGTTAATGGCACGAGGAGTGTTATGATGTGGTTTGTTCATTTTGGTCATTTCAAGTGATGTCCTGATAGATACTGATGAATACTGTTTGTTGTATCCAGGTCCAGACGGAATTGGAATTGGAACTTCCATAATTCACAAAGTTCCCGTTTTATTAAAGGGTTAATTCACCCAAAAATGAAAATTCACTTACGCTTTAGTATGGGGAACAATTCTCACATTTAACTAGTTGCTTATTAGCTTGCATACTGACTAGGGGTGTAACGGTACACGTATTCGTACCGAACCGTTTCGGTACAGGGCTTTCGGTACGGTGCGCGTGTGTACCGAAGCATTACATTGCAACATTAAGTGAAGTGAAGTGACATGTGGCCAAGTATGGTGACCCATACTCGGAATTTGTGCTCTGCATTTAACCCATCCAAGTGCACACACACAGCAGTGAACACACACACCGTGAACACACACCCGGAGCAGTGGGCAGCCATTGCTGCGGCGCCCAGGGAGCAATTGGGGGTACGGTGCCTTGCTCAAGGGTCTCACCTCAGTCGTGGTATTGAAGGTGGGGAGAGCGCTGTACATTCACTCCCCTCACCGACAATCCCTGCCAGACCTGAGACTCGAACCCATGACCTTTGGGTTACAAGTCCGACTCTCTATCCATTAGGCCACGACTGCCCCCAATAATCGCAATAAGCTCTGCGTTTTGTTACTTTCAATAAGAGACAAAGTGTCATCTTCAAATTCTGTCCACAAAATCATGAAATTCAAACAGAAACTGCCGTTTTGATGCTCTTTGATGCGGCGTGACAGATCTCTGTACAGGCGCCTCAGTTCAATCGGCAGCGCGAGTGAACGCGATCATCTCTTCCTCTTTAATACTACACTGCGTTCCAAATTATTATGCAGTTGAAGCTGCTGGTGTCTCTGGAGTCTTGAGAACCTCACCATGCAGGCTGGCAGTTGAGCGTAAAGATGCATTTTAGACACCACTAACCAAACCTCACAAAGAGAAACATTTACAGTGCATGTAGAAATACATTTTCAAACAGTTTTATTGCTGTGGTGTTTTTTTTGCAGCATGGGATAGTGCATAGTGCATTGTACTATGCACTATCCTCCTTTTTATACCATAGCTGAAAATGGCCAGTTATGAACTCCACATATCTTGTAAAAGTCGTTTTAATACCCTCCATCTCACTTCCCAGTATTCCAGCCCAAATCATCACCCGGCAGCTCCTTGCTGACGTCGCAGTCTTGTTGGAACGTCCATCCAGAAATCCATCCATTTAGACCATCCATTGTAGTACGGCATTAGTCAGTGTATAAAACTATTTAAAAATGAGTCTTCATGTATTTCTAAACCCACTGTAAATGTTTCTCTTTGTGAGGTTTGGTTAGTGGTGTCTAAAATGCATCTTTACGCTCAACTGCATGGAGAGCTTCTTGAGACTCCAGAGACACCAGCAGCTTCACATACCTGTTTGCTGCTCAACACTGGCTTTTTTTATAGCTGCCCTTTTAATACAATTCATTTTTTTGACAGGAACTTTCATTAATAAGCCTTTATCTGACCGAGTTCTGCTGTGCTCTAAATCACTCACAAATCTTATGATAATTCGATAATCTTCATTCAGTTTCACACAGTATTAGTTGTTTTCATGCCTTTTGCACAACATTGGACCATTTCATGCTTTTCATCTTCAAAAAGATCTTTCTTCCTCCCCATATTGCATAAGAACTGTGACTTGCTTAATAATGTGGAACAACCTCTAAATAGGGTTTCCATAGATCTGGCAAATTATTTTGTCTGAGATTGATACCAGTTATCTAAAAAGACATGGATAAATAAACGAACAAACATTTTCTTAGAAAAACTAAAATCTGAATGTTTATTGTACCGAAATCTTACTGATTTGTCTCTTGCATAATAATTTGGAACGCAGTGTAGTTACATAATAAACATGAAAGAACATCTGAAGGTATGTTGAAAGATACAGTACAACTTACTGAAACAGTCATATCTCATGTTATTGCTCAATCAGTGTTTCAACGGCGGAAAGACATCAATGAAAGCTTGTAAACAATATGTCATGTAATATTTACCTCAGAAAAGCCATTAGTGTCCAAAGTTTGTTAGTTCGCCAGAGAAATGAACTCTTTAGCTTAATATATGAACTGTATTAGCCTATAATCATTATATTTTACTTAATCTGTTAGTGATGTCTTGATTAATTTAGGCTATGTTTAAATAAATCTGTCATGAAAATGACAACCGCTGTGTAGAAATGATTATATTTCAACAACGAATTGGAGTAAAAACAATGCAAACACTGCCTTATGTGCAGCTTACATGTTTGCATACAATTTGTTATTTGAGTGTTGATTATTTTATCTAAAAATAAAAAGCAATTTAATTTAGGCTAATAGTTTGGGCTCAGTTGTTAACCTTTAATATTATAGTATCCTAATGTTCAAGTAAGGGCTCCATACATAGTTTATAGCATTAGCAAAGATCTTTTTTTTATCCTTAAGAAACTTTTAGTTATAATTTAATTTAATTTATTTAAAGATAAAAACACAATTTGTTCAGTAAACCACTGTTTAATAAAAAAAAAGCAATTTTATGTTTAGTTTTCTCCTAACCCGCTGTACCGAAAACTGTACCGAACCGTGAGTTTTGTGTCGTTACACCCCTAATATTGACTGTTTATTAATACTTATAAAGCACATATTAATGCCTCATTCTGCATGACCATATTCTACATCCCTGATCCTACTCCATACCTAAACTTAAACGCTACAACAACTACCTTAATATGCAGTAAATTAAGAGTATATTGAGGCAAAAGTCGTAGTCAATAGTTTATATGTGTTCCCCATATTAAAGCGTTACCGAAAATTCCATCACCATTTATTGTCACCATTTACCCTCACGTCGTTCCAAAACTTCTGCGGAACACAAAAGAAGATATTTTGAGAAAAAATAATACAATAGAAGTCAATGGTCACCAAAACAGTTTGGTTATTCTGCAAACTATCTTCTTTTGTGTTCCGCAAAAGAAAGAAAGTCATAAAGGAAAGTCGTAAATGATGACAACATTTTCATTTTTGGTCCCTGTTTTGGCTAATATGATAATGCTACCAAGTCTCAGTCTACATTTTACACGTTTAAAACAATTCCAGAGATTTTCCCTCCAAAATCATTGCAGAAAATGTGAAACATGTCTGCAGACTCCATCTGGTCCTGGTTATACCCATATATCATGATGTTTAGCCTTATTTGTGTGTTTTCTTTTCTTCACTGACGATGCTTTTTGTGTTTAATACTTGAGAGAATAATTTGGTCCTTGCTGGAGATGTTTACAGCATGTGAAGTCTCCTCTGTTCTGCTCTTGTCTCATGTCCTTTCCCTATTCCACACACACACAAACACTAATTTATAAAAACCTCCTGTAAACTTTTTTTTTAGATTAGCCCAAATTAAGCTTAATTATGATTATTACCTCCCAAAAAGCATCTTTTGACATTTTTTTGTATTTTAATTTAGACAGCATCTGTCTTTATCATGTTTTGAAGATGTTTTACTAAATTTCCGGCATTTTCAGAAAGGTGTCACTCCTCGAGCACACTTCCGTCCTGGCTAGTCTCGGTCCATCAAAGCTCACAGAACAGCAGAGATGGATGAAAAACAAGAGATCCATAGATTATCATTAAGAGACAAAGACTGCTAGGAAGACAGCGAGAAAGACAGAAAGGAGAAGTCAGAAAAAGAGGGAGGGAGTGACAAGTCACATGATTCATGGCCAGTCTGCCATGGCATCTGGATAAAGTTAGAGGAAAGCAAGATTTAGATCTAAAAACAGACAAGCAGACAGACATTCATTCTGTTTGTGTGTGTGTGTGTGTGTGTAAGGGAGTTTTCCTCTCGTCTTTAATGGCACAGAGCAGCTTACTCATTCTGTATCTCCAGCAGTTTATTTAGTTGCATGTCTTTCTGCAGAGCTCCTCCTAGCTCCATAGACTAAAGTTTGACTCATACATTTAAATATAAAGCAAACATCAGTGCACATTCTCTCTCCCTCCCCCTCTCCTGGGTTAAGTTTCTTGCCCTCAGGAGATCTCTGAGTTTCTCACGCTTGATGCCAGGTTGGGGGTTCTCTGTGCTAGTGCTCTCAAGCCTATTGGTTTTGATACTCCTTTTAGAAAACAAGCGGCTACGTCTTTTTAAAAAGGGATGAATGTGGCGTAGCCTAGTGGATCTGGGCTGGTTTCCAGAAAGCTGCAGGTTCCATGCCAATAAGGATTGATTCATGGTCACCATAGTGGTGTGCTGTAGTGGTCATGCATGAATGTTGCAGAAACATGTGCTATGTTTGGAACAGAATGCCAGTGTACTGCATACTGGGCATTATACACAGTATCCATATTATTTTGCAATGCGGAAAGTAAGCTATTTTCTTTGAATGCGTGAGATTTCTGATTTATTTTCCGCTAATGGTAAATAATTTGAAGAATAACAAAATGCAGTAAATGGTAAAACTACGTGTTTATGATTATGATAATGAAATAATATGATAACAAATAAATAATTCAATTCAATGGAATCTTTATTAGCAGTAATGTGCGTACTAGTAGCTAACTGCTGAAGATACTTCTTAAATTTGGTCTCATTTTGCAAAGTGAACTGATGTCATCCAATTTGCCCAGTCGATTTTTGGGTGCTTTTGCAGTTTGAGTGTTTCTGCTCAGCCTCATGCTGTAACCTCCAAACAAACGTGATAGTTGAGTCATGTGACAGAGTGGAAGAGTGCAGCTCTGCATTGCTTTAAAGGGCTGTTCTGTGTGTTTGCAGTGATTTAAGACCAAAGTGCATCCAGTTCCTGGTGGGCCGCTGCTCTGCTGCGGTTGCTTTTCAGTAAAACCACTTCCTTTTCTCATTGGTTCTTTGAGGCAGCTCCCTCTTATTTTGAACTCTTACTTTCATAGACCACTAATGCTTCTGTTTTTTTTAAAGTCTCTGATGCCCTCAGAGTGTGTATGTGAAGTTTTAGCTCAAAATACCCCACATATCTTTTTTTATAGCCATTTTTGGGGGGTGAGCAAAAACAGGCCATTTTTGTGTGTGTCCCTTTAAATGCAAATGAGCTGCTGCTCCTAGCCCCCTTTCCAGAAGAGGGCGGAGCTTCAAGAGCCCATGCTCCGCCATACAGACAACAACAAAACAGGACAATCTCATGCACTGAAAATGTAAAAACTGTTAGCAGTGTTCAGTTCAAACTGGAGTCAGACAATGATGCCTACAGAGCCAGAGAATATATGCTGCATGGAGATAGAACAGGTATAGGCCTATAGTTTAGTTCAGAGGTCTCCAAAACTTGGTCCTGGAGGGCCGTTTTCATGCCAGAAAATCACATTATGAGACAGAGAATAAAACGCAGTACAAGAAGTGCACATTAAAGTCTTATCCATAAACTCTCTCCCCCTTGCATTATCATCAACATACACAGCGAATTACACAAAAAACACTCGTTACAACTAACAGTAAACAAATGAATACAGAATTCCTTATGCCTTTTCGGGGGGTGCCTAATAAACTAGTAAACTTTATATCTGTAAAACAACTCCGATGAACTGTAATAAAGTGCTTGTGACCAGTATCGCTCCAAAGACTATATGTAGTTCCAAATGTAGGTTCGGGAGGAGCCTAAACATTCAGTCCTGTCAATCATCATTACGAGCGTATATACGCAGCAGTCACTGCGTCATCCTAGCGTCAGTTCTTCCAGCATCCCTCCTCTATTTCTCTTATTCTCCCTCTATGCCGTACTGTTATAGGGGGTTTAGCTCGGAGCCTCCTTGTTTACCATTAACCATTAAGAAAGACATTCTTGTCGCTATAGCTGCTCCGGCCTAAAAAAATAAATAAAATGGCGACATTGTACAACTCGCTTAGGGTGGAAACTATGCTAATAAGTCCGCCAGCAGTCGTGGGCGGGGCCTAGGCATTTTGTGACATCACAAAAGGTAGAATCTGCAAACGGCTTGTTCTGAGACCTTTCTTATGATTTATGGGGATTAAAAAAAGAGGAGTTGGTGGATTTTTGTCATTATATAGTGGTTGTGTACACACACTGTCAACACACATTTAAGTTCAAACCAGGGCTGTCAACGCATGCGATTAATTCAAAATTCTTAATGCGTTAAAATAATTGAACGCATATTTAACACAAAAAATTACGGAAGCAGGTGAAATTGCGTCATAATGTAATTTACGTCACGCAGTTAGATGATCTTAAAGTCCATGCTGATTATATCAGAGATGGCAGAGAGAATTATTCATTCCAGTGTCTGTTTCGCTTTAAAACACGAACTCTCTCTCATATTGTGTCATTGTATCTGAAACGTCCCACCGCTGTATGGCCAGATGATATGAAATGATATTTGCTTTATCCATCTCGGATGGATAAAGCAAACCAGCTTCTTGCTATGAAAGTTTTAATGGAGGATGATTGCAATCAAAGTAAAGACGATTGCAGTGACGTACAGAAGCACGCGTGAGTCTGTTATATTGATGCACAAACAAATCATGTATGAGCGCTCTCTCTCGACGCACTGATCGCACATTGTCTTTATGCACATTTCAGTACATTCACGTTGTTTTCACACACATTCAGGATAATGTTTGGATTTGTCCTGTGTATGTTGCTGTGTACTTTAGTATATATGCAGGTCAAGGCGGCTGTTTAGGACGGTTTTGTTTTTTTGGCATCTCCATGTGGTCCTTTTCAGTATCGCAACTTGACTTGTCTAAAATGTAAACAAGCTTGTTGCTGTTGCACTTACTATACACTGTGAATTCTGAAACATTTTTTGCTGTTATTTTAAAAAAAAATAAAAAAAATGATGGGTGCTTTGGTGTACATAAATGTATGAATTATATGAAAAATATTTGGTTATTTGGTGTCCTTTTTTGGAATGACATCTAAATTTACCTTGAAAAAAGCTGAAAAATACAGTTTTGTGAAAATCACACTTCAATCTGATGGTTTACTTTGCTGGATATAGGCATTGATGGCAAAATGGACGTGTTAAACAAGATAAATGGTGTATGCTTAATTTCACGATAAGTGTGCGATTAATCGCGATTAAAAAAAAAATCTATTGACATCCCTAGTTCAAACACAATGTAAAAGTGAATTTTGCATAATATGCATTTAAGTCCTTGTTTTTGCTTTTTACCTGATAATCGTGGAGTGGTTACCACATTGCCATCGGCTAAATTGAATTTCAATTATCTTCACATGTTGATCCTATATATAAGCACTGATGTAAGACACACTGAAGCTTCAGGACTAGTTCAGTTAATGATGACTAGAATCAAACAGTGTACTGATGATCATGGGATGGCATGTGAGGAGTTCATGCACTATTAATGGGAAAGGAGGCTGACGTGGCAACTGTTTCCCAACTCCCAGCCAGCAGGAAGTTGAAACACTGTCAGTTTTATTAAAATTGGTGGATACGGGAAAGGCGCAGTCTTCCTAACCTAAAAAAATAATTTTGATTTGTCATAACTGTAACGGTTGCAGTTCACATTTATCCCCAGAGCTTCTGATCCCCCATAAGCTGCAGGAGAGGGGCTGTTGTATTGACTCACAGAGGAAGCTGCTACTTGATGCGGGCTGTAACCACGGGCACAGGATGCTTCTGCTTTTTAATGCCAGCTCTTTACGTAGCACATGTTAGCTCAGAAGTCACTCAAGTGTCATGTGTCAATGTTATTAGCAAACACTGGCAGAAACCTCCGGTTCTCATCATGCAAATTTTGGAAAGTTTCTCAAACGTTTTTTTTCTTTCTTTCATATGTATATATATAACCAGCAAGGACACATTAATTTGATCAAAAGTGAAAGTAAATACATTTATAATGTTACAAAAATTTCTACTCTTAAGTTATGAACTCTATCAAAGAGTCCTGAAAAAAAAATGTATTCATATTAAAAAATATTAAGAATTGATAATAATCATAAATGTTTCTTGAACAGACTGGAGTGATGATGCTGAAAATACAGCTTTGACATCACAAGAACTAAATAAATTACATTTCTAAAATGTATTAAAATAGAAAACAGTTATTTTAAATTGTAATATTATTTTAGAAAATGACCTTTGATCAAATGAATGCAGCCTTGATGAGCATAAAATACTTTTTTAAAAAACAATGATTTCTTACCAAACGTTTGATCGATACTGTAATATGATATAAATTATAATATAATATACACTACAAGTAAATTACACTATAATTTTTTTTTCAAAGTTGTAAATATAGCAAAGATTATTAGAGTACAATAGAAAATGCTCGTTCAGTCTTTACCATCACAAGAACTAAATAACATTTTAAAATGTATTAGAATAGAAAACAGTTATTTTAAATTGTAATATTATTTCAGAAAATGACTATTTTTGATCAAATGAATGCAGCATAAAATACTTTTACAAAAAAAACAATGATTTCTTACCAAACGTTTGAACGATACTGTAATATGATATAAATAATAAATATAATACAAGTAAATTACACTGTAAAAAAGTTGCAAATATACCAAAGATTATTAGAGTACAATAGAAAATGCTTTTTCAGTCTTTCTACTTCAAAATTTCACTTTTAATTCATTGCGTTACTTGTCCTTTCTTTGTAATTATTTGTGAAATTAGCCACTTCTGAGTAAAAAAGGTTTCAAAGTAAATCATACGCAATTTTTTTCAGTGTATTTGCTGAAACGACCAAATCTGCATCTCGAGGCTGCTGTGTAATAAATAGGTGTGTTAGATGAATAATTAGCAAGCTGTTTTGTGCAGAGATGTGTGCATGCCTGTTATCTGATAAAAAAAAGTGTATGTGGAATGGTGTGCGGATGTTAGCTTTAATTGTGGTGTTGTGAACTCATTGTTTGTCAGGACATCTGGTTTGATCTGGTGAGAGGTGAGCGTCTAGAAAGAGGAAGAGGTTGCGGCTGACTCATTGGATTTCAAGCGCCGTGTGCCACTTACAACATCTGAAGAGTTACAACACTTCCTTTCCTCTCCTGTGCCTTTATCTGTACTCTTTACACTTGAAACTGTCAGCACAATGTCACTGTAAACTGTAAACATAATTCTGGGTTGTACACTATTTCACGCTGCAAATGTGTGAACACTGGAATGGATTAATGTTTTCATGTTTGCATATTTATAAGGTCAATGACATTGATTGTGAACATTTACAAAAAAATTTAATGAAATAATTAATTGAATTAATAAATATTAAATTATTGTTAATTAAGTATTTAATAGTTGAATCCATGGTCAAGCGGAGTGTACAAAGACTTATGGTGCTCATGATGGTTTTCATAGTTGAGGTCTTTGTTTCCCGTGTGACTGTACGAAATGAGCCGGAATTTACAGTGGGATCTCCTTACAAGGACATCAAACTACAACATAACTCCAGCGAATACTTACTGCAGCTCCTGGTATTAAAAATATCTATTGGCTCAATAAACTATTAGTGTGATAATACCATGCGGCTGTTATTTCACACAAGGTTTTTGGCTTTTCCAGGGTGAGTTGATGATTTAAGAGAGAATGTTAATGTACTCTTAGCTCACAAATCTTAATGCTGACGTATGTTAGTGTGTGTGAAGTCCTGGAAACTCGTTCTCTTTGTTTCACTGGGAGCTTGAGTTTCAGAGCCTGTTAGAACAAGATCAGAGTTAGCAAATGCTCTTCTCTTCTCATCTGTGATATTTTCTGCAGTGTTTTGTTGTGCGTTGTTTTTTCCCCCCTGTGTGTAACAAGTAACTCTGTAGTATGACCCATTCTGATTTCAGACTCTTTTTAGAAGTCTGTGACAAGTTTGACTTCGTCAGTGCTCCAAGTTTGACCCCCAGGTCTCCACAGGGTGGTGTCGGGGCACTGAGCTGCTCTGTCTCGCTCTTGGCCCCATTTATCTGGAGCGTTGAGTACTCACTCTGACTGCCGTTTTTTTGTGAGCATTAAACATTGCACAACTTCTGGACAGAACCTATTTTTTAGGCTTGTTTAATTACAAGGCAAATACTTTTATTTTTTTAAATTAAATTTGCTTTAACATGGCATTTTTTGTTTTGTCTTGTTTTTTTGTTTTTTTTTGTTCTTGTGTTGTTGTTTTTGTTGTTTTATGTTTTGTCTAGTAATTTTTTGTTTTGTCTTGTTTTGTTTTGCCTTGTTTTGTTTTAGTTGGAGCTTTGAGTACTCATTCTGCCTGACGTTACTTTTATTAGAATTAAATGTTGCAGAAATGCTGGACAGAATTCCTTTTTAGACTTATTAATGCTAGTAATTGACTGATATCAGCTTGACCAATGCTTGTGAAATATTTAGTTTTAGTGTGAAATATTTAACTTTTTAAAATTTTTACTTCATTTTATTTGATTTGATTTATTTAGGTGAATTTTCTCTCCATTAAAGAACATTAACTAAGAGGAAATTCCTCATCACATTGATTGCAATTAAATCCTAAGCAGTGTTAGGGCTTTGCATTTTGCACCAGTGGAATAGCTGTCTGACATTTGCCCTCGTACCTTTAACCTTTGACACCAAATTCCCCCCTAAGGTGTGGCAGGGATGACTCAGACCGAAAGGGCCGGCACTAAGAGTTTCGCTTTTATGTCTTAAATGAAATTCCAGTCTCAAATATCAGAGTGTGTGTGTTTTCACTTGTTTTATATGTAAACTACATGTCTCTGCCTGTCTGTGGAATCATGCCAGCATTGCACATTTTAGTGCTAAATGCACACTTTTTTAAGCAGCCTTGGACCTGGACATACTGTATATTTCCTATTCATTTTCTCCATATGCATTTAAGTTTTAAACCATAACAGTATCAATTGAGATAATCAGGAGTTCTAACAGAATATTCTCTCAAGATATATTAGAACTCTTTGAGACTCGATTGCTTAATTTGCAATGTTTTAGGCAGGGCTTTGGACTGTGACAAAAAATGGTTGCAAATGTGACCAAATATAAATATGTGCAAAAATAACTTTAAAGGGGACCTATTATGCAAAATTCACTTTTGCATGGTGTTTGGACATAAAGTGTGTTGGCAGTGTGTGTACACAACCACCCTATAGTGATAAAAATACAACCACCTCTTTTTTTTTAATCCAAATAAATCATAAGCAGTGTCTCAGAACAAGCCGTTTCCAGATCCCTGGCAGTGTGACGTCACATTAGCCACAGGCCCCGCCCACGAGTGTTGACAGACACTGCCGTTTTAACATAGAACCGTCCTGAGCGCGTTCACAGCGAGTTTACACAGTCCGCCATTGCTGCACTGACGAGAACGTCTCCCAAGCGTTTTAGGTGTTCTGTAGCTGGATGGATTAATCCACATAGCTCTCTCCATTTACTCCCTAAATCTGAGCCGCTAAAGACGAGGTGGATTCATTTTTTTTTTTAAGAAAATGCTCCCTCAACTCTACCGAAATTTGTTTATGTCTGCGTGAATCATTTCACACCGGACTGCTTTGTGAACGAATGTCAATACAAAGGGTCAATACAAAACATACAGTCTCCAGAGTGATACTGGATACGGCAGTAATGAAGGTGAGAGCACTTTATT
The DNA here is from genome assembly GCA_003731715.1 of Anabarilius grahami. Classification (NCBI taxonomy): domain Eukaryota; kingdom Metazoa; phylum Chordata; class Actinopteri; order Cypriniformes; family Xenocyprididae; genus Anabarilius; species Anabarilius grahami. The sequence continues at coordinate 351,810 of RJVU01051924.1, forward strand.
ACAGTTCATCGGAGTTGATTTAAGGATATAAAGTTTACCAGCTTATTAAGCACCACCCGAAAGGCATAAGGTCTTTATTTGTTTACTGTTAGTTGTAACGAGTGTTTCTGTTTACTTCGCTGTGAATCTTGATGATAATGCAAGGGAGAGAGAGAGTTTATGGATAATATTTTAATGCACACTTGCACTGTTTTATTAAGCTCTTAGTGATTTTCTAGAGTGAAAACAGACGCTTCATATTTTGTGTGAAGTACAATAAACATTATAAATCTCATCAGTAAACTGGCTTGTACTAATATAGTGGAAGAAGACAATATAAGTTATAACCGTAATTGAACTAAACTATACCTGTTCTATCTCCATGCAGCATATATTCGCAGTTTCTGACATTATGGTGCGTCCTGACTGACTCCTGACACTGGAGAATCAGCTCTTGAAGCTCCGCCCTCTTAGGCTGAGCTCATTTGCATTTAAAGGGCACACACTGAAACGGCGTGTTTTTGTTCAACCCCAAAAAGTGGCAATTTTAACATGCTATAAAAAATTATCTGTGGTATATTTTGAGTTAAAACTTCACATACACACTCTGGAGACATTAGAGACTTATTTTACATCTTGTAAAAGGGAGCACAATAGATCCACTTTAAAGTCATCATGAAATAAAAAAATGACTATTCTTATTTTTTTTTTAAATGTTTTTAAACATTTATGAAATATTGCAGTATTTATTATAAATGATTCATCCATGCACAACATTATTTTTTTTTTAGAATTAATTTGCCCTTATAATCTTTAATCAACAAATTTATCTTCCCCTCCCCCTTACAACAAGACATAATGTAAACAAATGACTTTTATGAACTGGTTCCTCTTAATGAATCAGTCACGAAACAGCCTCTAACTAAATCAGACTCGATGTTTCGTTCAGAACCATTACAGAGGTTCTTACTTTAGGTTCATGTCTGGTTGTTCATATGGCAATGTGTAAGTAAAGAAAAAAAATTCAATGTTCTTTCAGAAATATTTTAGGTGGTTTGTTTAACATGAGATCTAGTTGTAACATTGAATCATCTGTTAAAAAAAAACACAATCAATAATTTTCCACCCAGTTATGGGAGAGCGATCACAACTTTCTCTTTTACCGTTGTGTAATCATGTGTTCTTACTGTATGTGTGTTTTAGAGCCTGTTTTCATTTGTCTGCATTGGGCTTGAATTCCCTGCAGTATTTAAACAAGCCTCTCTCTCTGACTCGGTCCTCTAGCGCTGATCTGTGTTTGATATTATGAGGGAATAATCACACAGATTAATTCTCAAATGAACTCTTAATTGCTTTAAGCCCCCGGGCATGAACAGCAGAGCTTTATTCAGCCCTTCAGCACCAGAGCAACGCCACCCAGAGAGACACGTCCCAGCATGCCTCCATTCCGGTTTTCACTTTCTGAGTTTCACCCTCTGCCATGTGCTTCACAAGGGCCCTGGTGACACTGGAGCTCCCAGGAGCCTGTATCACTTTTACACCATATCCTGTCTCTCGCTCACACATTTAGCCTCTTCTCTAGTTCTCATCTGCAGAAATAGATTTCCCGCCTGGGTTGTATTTCTGTATTATATGACTTCATTCAAGTATTTCCTGTTAAAACTAGACATTTATGGCAAATATCGATTATTCAACCTAGATTTCTAGATTTTACGAAGAAAATGTTAGTGGTTTTTGCCTATGCAAAACTTACGCCACAACTCTAGGGTGGAAGCTTGGGTATTCCTATTCGGTTGCTTCTGGTTGTCGCTAGGATGTTCTGGGTGGTTGCCGACTGGCAAAGAGCCCAGTAGGCAAATATTTTAGTTCCTAGCTAGGCCAATGACATACAAGATTGTCAATGATAAAGAAAAATCTTAAATTGTTAATCTTAAGATTAAATAGTTTTATAAAGTTTTGAAAAAAAAAAACATTTACCGTTTTCAAGAAAAATGTCAAACTAATGACTCTAAAACATGTCATGTGGTGTGACCAAGTAAGAAGTGATAACATACGAAGAGTTTGGTTCCAAAATGCGTTAAACACCATTTTTGAAAAAAAATTGAGTTTCCACCAAAATCAGGTCGGTATTGAAAAGTCATTTATTAATTTTGCGCAAAATGCAATATCCGTTTTGTTATTCTGTCATATTTCCTCCCTTTCTTCCCAAAACGTGACAAACGCCACTCTCCTTTCTCTGCAGAATGCGATATATCCGCTCAACCAATCACAGCGCACCATTCCACGCACTGTAAACAGTAATGGCATCGCTCTGAATACACCCGGCATCCTGGTTTTCCTTATCTACGTAGTACTTTGTGATCAACAAAATAATTTTGACTGCATTGGTTTCTGCGGTGAGGCAGAAACGTAAGTCATCGAAATTTAATCATTTACTTGAGGAGATTAAGAAGACGAGGCACTCGAGTCGGGAGGAGGAAAAATGCGGCTGTTGCTTGTTCCACGACAGCATCAAACTTCTGCCACAGTCCCTAAAACTGAACCATGAACAGTTTTTAAAAGCCATTTTTAATACCAATGTATATTTTAACCGTGCGGTGCCGCCAGATACTCTTTAATCGGTAATGACAAACAGAGACATAATTCATTAACAAGATGACTCGTTGAATTCATTTTGGGAGCGACGACTGAATGTATTTTTAGTAAAATGCCTGTATTTAAGATTAGTATTGACAAAGTTCAGACGCTGTCATATATGTGAATCAACTTACTTTGTTGTGTATTTTCAATATGAAAAATAACTTTTATATCGATGGATTAATTGCATTTTTTTTTTTTTTAAGTGTCATGGCTTTATTGCAGTTTGGGGGAAAAATAATCAGTTTTTATAATAAACCTTTGAAAATCAAAATCTAGATTTGAATGTTTAAAGGTGCCATCGAACGTTTTTTTACAAGATGTAATATAAGTCTAAGGTGTCCCCTGAATGTGTCTGTGAAGTTTCAGCTCAAAATACCCCATAGATTTTTTTTAATTGATTTTTTTAACTGCCTATTTTGCGGCATCATTAAATATGCGCCAATTCAGGCTGTGGCCCCTTTAAATTCTCGTGCTTCCCCCCCTGCCCCCATGGATCTTTACAAAGTGTTCTTCATGCATGCTGCATGCATACATCAGATCATGAGAGTATAGTATTTATTTGGATGTTTACATTTGATTCTGAAAGAGTTTGATGGTGCTCCGTGGCTAACGGGCTAAAGCTGACATTACACACTGTTGGAGAGATTTATAAAGAATGAAGTTGTGTTTATGAATTATACAGACTGGCTGGCATATGCAAATATTGGGGTCATACATATTAATGATCCCGACTGTTGCGTAACAGTCGGTGTTATGTTGAGATTCGCCTGTTCTTCGGAGGTCTTTTAAACAAATGAGATTTACATAAGAAGGAGGAAACAATGGTGTTTGAGACTCACTGTATGTCATTTCCATGTACTGAACTCTTGTTATTCAACTATGCCAACGTAAATTACATTTTCCATTCGATGGCACCTTTAATGTTTTTATAACCAAAAGATGCTATGTGAAAGTTTGAAACAGAAAATAGTGGTTTTCATCTTGCCACTTTCTTGGTAAAGAAAACACATTTTTACTCAAATTAATCAAAATGGATTTATAGCGTTTTGGAACCAAACTCTTCATATTTTCCTCACCTTGAATATGTGAGTGTACATCTTAAAGGATTAGATCACTTTCAAATGAAAATTACCCCAACTATACTCACCCTCAAGCCATCCTAGGTGTATATGACTTTCTTTTTTCTGATAAACACAATCAGAGAAATATTATTATTAATATCCTCCTGTCGCATCCAAGCTTTATAATGGCAGTGAACAGGACCAATGAGTATGAGCTGACCCTGACCGCCTTCCGTATTCAAGTTATGAAGAAAGTGTAAACTGGCGTTTACTTCAGAAAAACTTTATTAACCCCCCGGAGCCGTGTGGAGTATGTTTATGATGGATGGAGACACTTTCTTCAGCTCATACTTGTTGGTCTCATTCACTGCCATTATAAAGCTCGGATGTATCAGGATATTTATTAATATTTCTCTGATTGTGTTCATCAGAAAGAAGAAAGTCATATACACCTAGGATGGCTTGAGGGTGAGTAAAGCTTGGAGTAATTTTCATTTGAAAGTGAACTAATCATTTAATCGTTATTTCCAAAAATGTTTTTAAATATATTTTTCAAGTTTTTACAAAAATCATGAATTGTTATTATTATTATTCCATAAATATCACTATGTTTCTGTGGAGTCGCACCACATGACATTTTACAGCCTGAATACATGTGAGTCTACACACCTTCATCATTATTTCCAAAAATGCGTTTTTTGCCAACAAACCGGTATCTCTGAATGGGCTAATGCTGGGATTCAGCGGATTTGAAGCGAAAGTATTTGATGAACGTATGCTATGTGCGGAGAGCATTCACTCAATATCATTATCTCATTTTTGACGGAGGTGGAGTTTAGTGGCTTTTTACTGAACTCTTCAAATCATTTCATGTTTCTGAATTTTGGTTGGAGCACATGACCGAACGCATTTGCACCCATGTGCATGCTTATGTTTTATTAAAACTTGCTTTAGCACAGCCACCGACTAGGCATGGGCCGGTACGAGATTTTGACGGTATGATAACATTAAGTTGCAGTCAAGTTGAGCCAGGCATGTGATCAGCTAAAGACAAAAAAGAATGGAGTATAAATGAAAATATTAAAAAACTATTATTATGATATGATATAAATCATTATTATTACTTTTTGGCCCGGTTTCACAGACAGGGCTTAGACTACGCCAGGATTAGCGTTAGTTCAATTATGGCATTTAAGAAGCTTTTATAAATGTTCACTAGAAAACACATCTTCTTGAGACATAACAATGGCTCTGACATATTTTAAAATTTGTCAGTACAAGTTGCTTTTAGTTAAAACAGCTCAAACATGCATTTTAATCTGGGACTAGTTTAAGCCTAGTCTGTGAAACCGGGGGTTTATTTTACAGAACAACAGTGAAATTACAGTACTAACATTTATGAATGTCTTTATTTCTTGCTTTCAAACATTAAATCACTGAGCTTTTATCCTGACAGAAACCACAGAGACATCCAGGAAGACGTTTCTCTGTGACAACAGATCCATAAATGATTGTCATTACAGATGGTTGGTGCACGTTGCATTCACAAATGCAAATTATAAGTGACTCAAACACGCAGCACTTGCAGAGCTGCATTTTCTGTGAATCGAAGCTGAAAGTTGCATTTTACATCACAACCATTGCGATTTGATGATCGCACTAAGACACATCACATTCTCACATCCATGCATTGTCAAAATTCATTAAAAAGTTACCGGTGAATAACAGTTTCAGTGCCGTTTTACTTGCATTTGGCATTTTGAACCCTGGCAAACATGCTAATACTGTCCCGCAATTGGCGCCGTGAGCTCGTGCAGCGCTGTTCGAAGCAATCCGTCCATGAAATAAATGTATTAGAAAAGTAACATTTTGCAGTTTATTTAGTGATAAAGGCCATTTCACGATTTCAATCATCATACCGTTACCAGCCACCCCCTTCGTCTTTTTTTGAGGGGTTCACCTCCTTTGGCCGTCCTACACACAGGTGACTGACTGTCCACACCAACCGGAGGGCGAGGGGTCGTATTACTCCCTACACTGTAAAAAAATCAAAAGTTGAGAAAACTTAAAAGTTTAACCCTTTAAAACCTGAAGGCTTCTTTAGAGTTTTTTTTTCTTTTTCTGAGCGACATACACAAAATTAAAAACTCGTAACTCCAAAACTGTAGCAAGGAGAGTCAAAAGGTAGGTATCATTTGATAGAAAACTTTTTAGAAAATATAAATTACATTACATTTGGACATTTTCATGCTGAGAAACTGCTGATATAAAAAAAAAAAGTACTTTAAAAAAAAAAAATTATTTGACATGGAATAACTCAGCAAGGCAATAAGATCGGAGGAAAAATATTTTTTGGTGATGCTCTCCTACATGTGAGCTGCATCTGGTTTAAATTTTGTGGTGATAGCATAAAGTATAGTTGAATAAATTGTTATTCATTTTTTCGCAGCTAGATGGCGCCCACGGGTTGTAAACTCCGGTTTAGAGGTACTTCTCAGCACTCGTTAGGAGTATTTCAAAATGGTTAGATGCATTAAAAAGATGAGTTTCTAAGCTTTAAGAGGATACCTATTTTTTGTTATTCTACATTGGAAAACGAACGTGGATGATTCCGGGAACATCCCGGAAAGATGATAGACATGTTTTTAGCCAAGTATGTTACATCGTTCCGTGAGTAATATCTTGTGATCAACGCAATATATTATGTTGATTTTGGATTCATTTTAATCGTGAGAATCTGTTTTAAATAATGATCTATGATCTGTGCATTTTTCCTGAAGTTATGAGCGTGTGAAATCTACATATTTGTTTTCAGTTAGCGGCTGTGCTGTTTTTCTTGTACACGCATATTACTCAGACTCATTAGAGGGTGAAAACAACGCAACAGAAGCATGTTGGAGGCTTGATCTGAATGTGTAAAGTCTCTGGTTTTGTATGCAAAAATAATTTTTGTTCTACCTATATGGGTTCAGTTTTTATTGGCTCTTAACCCTCTGGAGTCTGAGGCTGATTTGGGGCCTGGAGAAGTTTTGACATGCCCTGACATTTGTGCTTTTTTCAGTTGTTCATTAACATATTAATGGCACAAGTGTCATTACACTGTATTCAGCACAAACTAGGCTACCATAATATGTGAGGAACATGTATGTACATGTTTGTGTTTTTGAAGGAATAACATTTATGCGTGGTTATTGAAAAAACAAAAAACTTAAGTCCAAAAAAAGGATAGTAAATCTGTGTTTACAATACTTTAGGGTATTGGAGGTTGTAGACTAGAGTTTTTGCTTCAGAATTATGTAAAAATTATACTGACTACTCTTTCATTTATAACAATATATTGATTTAGTTTTTGTAAGACACTTTTTGCCAAGGAACACCGTATGCATGGAGGCGTGAATCATCGTGAATAATGATGAATAATGGCTCATTCTCACCTGAGAAGACAAAAGAATTGAATAGTAATGAGCTGAAATGACTTGCATATTAATGAGGCATTTCAGTCAGGTAGGCTGTGAAAAAAACCTTCTGTGATGTCTTAAGCTCATCATGGTATATGAAACATACAGAAAAATATTATTACAATATAAAGTAATGGTTTTATATTATACTTTAAAATATGATGTATTTCTGTGATGCAAAGAGTCTGAATATAGGCTTTTAGTTTAAAAGCATGCACATTTGGAGAAATATTGGATTCTCATATGTTTATGTCAATTTTCTATACAGAGGAGTTATATTTATTTAATATTCAATGTCATTACTATGAGCGCTGGTGTTTTCAATTCATACTTGCAGTCGGAGGGCGCTCTCTGTGCATTTTTAGTCCACAAATTCATCTAAAGAAGAAGAGGCTATTCCATGAATGGTGTTTTCAATTCATACTGCAGCCGGAGGGCGCTAAAGAAACAAAAACTCATCTAAAATTCATCTATAGAAGAAAAGAAAACAGGAACTAACTGCATGTCTTCCAGAGGTCGCTAACCATGGCTTTAACATCCAGATAAACACTTTTCAAGACAATAAATACACGATTGAAACTATGTCTGCATGTATTGACTGAATTTGCCTCTGAATAGCGCTCCCTCCGTGGGCGTGGCCGCATTAGCGGATAATGAGCTGAATCACGGACTTCTGACATAGCTCTCTTTTCATACAGATTACATAAACACAGAATGTTTGTTTCCGATTTGACTTACACGATTTAAAACCTGACATTTCAACGTTTCTTTAGACACAAGTGTCATTTTTTTAGTCATTAGTATTCACTAAGTTACAGTTCATTTTCTGAGAACTATCAGATTGGAGTTCGTTCAGAGGGAGACGAGAGATCACGCATCATGTAAGTTTTCTTTATTTTACAAAAAGCACAACATTTTGTTTTTACTCTGAGTGTATACAAATAAAAGAAGATATTCTATAGTTTCAATTGATATATTACTTATGTCTCTATGACAAAAAATGACGGAGTATTTCAAGTCTGTTTTACTGCAATGTGAAAAAAATCCTGCAAAACGCGCCGGCGCGTTTTCAGACCTCAGAGTGTTAAAGAGAGACACGCAAATGGGAGCGTTGGCACTTCATTCGGTTTTAAAGGGTTAAAGCAACAAACTTCAGCATATTTTTGAGTTTTCTCAACTTGTTGTATTCAGTTTACACAACAAAAAGTTGAGAAAACTCAAAAATCTCCTACAAAAACAAATTGAGAAAACTCAAAAATTTGCTGAAGTTTGTTGCCTTAAACTTTTTAAGTTTTCTCAACTTTTTATTTTTTACAGTGTACGCAGCAACACAGCCTGAGGAATTCCTGCACTTTCCGTCTTTGGATATACATCTCATATATACTCATTTATACGTTTTTCCGGTGCTGCTGGTCTCTGAGAGCTACTAAACACATTTTGTTATATTATTATAAAGAAAATAAAGTTTTCTTCTGTCTTCTTCTTCTATCTATCTTCATACCGCAGGAACGGTATCATGGACATTTTTAGTAGTTTTCAAACTGTGAAGTTTTCAAACAACGTTATACCTTGAAACTGGCAACCGACCCATGCCTACCACTGACAAGAACTGGCATCCAGTTACCCATGAGGAATTATATTGCAACATGTTTTGTGATGTCTGCATTGGGATTTGTGTCTCAAGAGATCACATCTAGTTACTGTCTCTCTTGCGTTGTGTATTGCTCCCTCTAACTGTGTGTCAAATGAGATGGTATTTGTGGTTGCCAAGACTTGACCAAATCCCTCCTAACAGGATTGGAGGGAGGGTTAACAAGCTAAGAAATGACTGAGCTTCCACTTTGCCTCAGGACTAGACCCACACACACATTTGTGTTCTTCATATTTGGCAGAATCCTATATTAGACCCATAAATACTACCCCTTTAAAGCATGTTATGGTTTACATGCTGTTCATTTTGCAGCGCTTACATCTGTGTTATATCCCTGTGTAATCTTTTGAGCCTTTGGGGGGAAAAAAAAAAAGAAGAAGAAGAAAAGAAAAAAGATGCAGACTAAACAAAAACACAAATGTTCATAGGACCTCATTTGAGACTGTCATTGTGCAACGGCAAAACAGGAGAGGCGTTTAATACAGACAGAATCCCGGAGGGAAGTACAACACCACACGCCGAGAGAATGAAGGGACGGGGGAGGATTTATACCTTGTTTGCTTTTGACAGTATTTGTGAAGTGTGGAGTGTGTTGTCAAAATTTTTGGCCACCATTGACCCCGGCGCAGAAAATAGCTCTCCGGCAAAGAAAAAGAAAGCTTGAGAGAGGAGGATGAATGGGGGCCGGCCAAAAGCTAAAAATACCTCGAGCGGTTGTAACCATTTTTGCAGAGGAGAGAATTTCACGCACAAGGGGGAGTGAGGAGAGAAGTTGTGAAAACTTTGTGGAAAATAAAATGAAAGTCAGGAAAGGAAAACAGTGAGGGAGTAGGTGTTGAGGGGACGTCTCCTCCTGCCTCCTGTACAGCCTGTCAAAGGCTGAGAGAGAAGAAAACAAGATATAGTTCATTGTAGCTGCCTGGTGACTTGTTTTGCTTGGTGCACTGGTACAAATAATGCTGACACATTTGACTATTACCTTAAATGTGCATTGCATATTTTTTCTTTTGGGGATACTTTTCTTTTGGTTTACTGGTTGCATATTGGTTGATATTATTTTCTCTGTTTTTACATTTAGATTACCTCTGCCGTCCTCTGATGTTCATCTTAAAGGATTAGTTCACTTTCCGATTAAAATTTCCTGATCATTTACTCACCCCCATGTCATCCAAGATGTCCATGTCCTTCTGTCGTCAGTCGAAAAGAAATTAAAGTTTTTGATGAAAACATTCCAGGATTATTCTCCTTATAGTGGACTTCAATGGGCACCAAACGATTGAAGGTCAAAATTACAGTTTCACTGCAGCTTCAAAGAGCTTTAAACGATACCAGACGAGGAATAAGTATCTAGCGAAACGATCTGTCATTTTCTAAAAATGTTTTACATTTTATAAGTTTTAACCATAAATGCTCATCTTGAACTAGCTCTCTTCTTCTCTATTAGAATTCCGGCAGTGTAGACACTGCTAAGTGTATTACTGCCCTCCGCAGGTCAAAGTTTGAACTAAATTGTCATGTACAATATGCTAGTGCAAGTATATAACAATTAGTTCAAACTTTGACCTGTGGAGGGCAGTAATACACTTAGCAGTGTCTACACTGCTGGAATTCTAATAGAAAAGAAGAAGAAGAAGAGAGCTAGTTCAAGATGAGCGTTTATGGATAAAAGTATATAATTTTAGTTTTTTGGAGAAAATGAGTGATGGTTTCTCTAGATAAGACCCTTATTCCTCGTCTGGTATAATTTAAAGCCCTTTGAAGCTGCACTGAAACTGTAATTTTGACCTTTAACCGTCTGGAGGCCATTGAAGTCCACTATATGGAGACAAATCCTAGAATGTTTTCATCTGAAGAGAGAGGGACATGGACATCTTGGATGAGTAAATTATCAGGAAAATTTAATTTGAAAGTGAACTAATCCTTTAAGTTAATCTTAATTTAAATACGTTTAACAGTGTTATTAAATTACTAATCTTTAGCAAATCTCAAAATTAAGATTACTTTTTGTACTGCCTAAATTCACTTGCACGTCAAATAATTTATTTCTTAGTGTTTCATTTTTGTTTATTTAGACAAAATAGTGTAGATATTTAAAGTTGATTCATCCTATTTTCTAAATGCATGTTATTGATTTATGTTCTTGTAATTTTTAATCAGATTGTCATAACTCGGGCTTCCCGTGAAACGTATCTCTGGTGACATATGTCGGACTTCTCCAGTCGTCTGCGAGCTTACGTTCAGATCTGCCTCCATCCAGTCAACATCCGATGGACTGAACCAAGTCCTCGCCCTACATATTTTTCTTTTTTGATAATACATTATACTCAAATGTGCGTCATTAAATGGAAGCAAAGATTTGTAGCTACTACCGTTTCATCACAACTTTAATATTGACCATTTATCAGTTATGTGCCAGCATTTTAATATTCAGAATAATATTCAGATCCTCTGTCACTTATTTGTCACAGTGTGAATGAAGCATCACACACTCTTAAAATAAATGTCCTTTATTGGAATCTGTGGTTCCATGAAGAACCATTAACATCCATAGAAACGTTTCATTGCAAAAAAAGGTTCTTTATAGTAGAAAAAGGTTGTGTAGATTATTATGATGTTCTTCACACTAAGAAAAAAATTAGGGATGCACGATATATCAGCCACCATATCGGTATCAGCCGATATATGTCACACTTTAGTTTAGGGTCCAATTCTCACTATTAACTATGACTTTTGCCTGAATGAACTCGAATTACTGCTTTTTAATAGTTAGTAAGGTAGTTGTTAAATTCAGGTATTCGGTAGGATTAAGGGATGTAGAATATGGTCATGCAGGAATTCATAAGGATTTAATATGTGCTTTATAAGTACTAATAAACTTATAATCCTAATAATATGCATGCTAATAAGCAACTAGTTAATAGTGAGAATTGGACTCTAAACTAAAGTGTTACCGTGTTAATTTTTCAATGTTATCATTATTGGCCAATAATAAAATTTGGGGAAATTATATTAAAGCACATAAATAATGGTTTATTTCCTTCAGCTGAGACACAGATGTGCACTGTTCGTTATGGTTTGAATTGCTTGAAATATGATTGGAATCATTTCGAAACTTAAAATACAGTTAAAGGGTTAGTTCACCCAAAAATGAAAATTATGTCTTTAATGACTCACCCTCATGTCGCTCCAAACCCGTAAGATCTCCGTTCATCTTCAGAACACAGTTTAAGATATTTTAGTCCGAGAGCTTTCTGTCCCTCCATTGAAAGTGTTTGTACGGTGCACTGTCCATGTCCAGAAAGATAATAAAAACATCATCAAAGTAGTCCATGTGACATCAATGGGTTAGTTAGAAGCTTTTGAAGCATCTAAAATACATTTTGGTCCAAAAATAAGAAAAATACGACTTTATTCAGCATTGTCTTCTCTTCCGGGTCTGTGTTTATCCACAGTGACGCTGCTTCTTCTTCTTCTACGGCGGTTGGCATCCAGCTTATTATTCCGGACAGTGACGCTGATGACGTGTTATGTAGTGCGCCCGAGCTTCGTTTACAGTCTGAGGGAGACGCACGCTGTATTCAAGCTATTCTACATTATTTGTATTTTGGTATTGCTATATTTTTTTAAATGGTGCGTAAGTGTGCATGTCGCGGATGTCCTAATCGCGTCACTGTCCGGAGCAGAAGGTAATGCACCAATAAGCTGGATGCCAACCGCCGTAGAAGAAGAAGAAGCAGTGTCACTGTGGATATACACAGACCCGGAAGAGAAGACAATGCTGAATAAAGTCGTAGTTTTTCATATTTTTGGACCAAAATGTATTTTCAATGCTTCAAAAGCTTCTAACTAACACACTGATGTCACATGGACTACTTTGATGATGTTTTTATTACCTTTCTGGACATGGACAGTGCACCGTACAAACACTTTCAATGGAGGGACAGAAAGCTCTCGGACTAAATCTAAAATATCTTAAACTGTGTTCCGAAGATGAACGGAGATCTTTCGGGTTTGGAACGACATGAGGGTCATTAATGACATAATTTCCATTTTTGGGTGAACTAACCCTTTTAGTGCAACGTGCAGCACAAGTCAACTAGGCTACATAAAGTTATAATGGGAACACGACAAACAGCAAACAGCTCAAAAAGCAATGCACAACATTAATAACTATGATTGGAACTGTCACATAACATTATAAAGGGTTGTAATAAACACTATTTAAATAAAATGTTGTGAATTCTTTGGGTTTAGTTACCATGTTTCAGCGCGTTGTCACGGTGAAGAGTGCATCCACAACAGGAGTTACACATTCTGACTAGCATGTAACTTAGTTCAAGTTCACTTGTGCATTTGTGTCATTTTGTGCAGATATAAGTTGTAACATTATGTTTATGTTGCATAAATATCCGATTAATCTCATGTGGGATGCATTAATTAACCCTCTAATAAAGCACTTCCTGGTCTTCAGCTTCAGCGCACACAGCTAAACATTCATTATTGTCAATGCGGAGGCTATTCCATTTTATTTATCCATGGCACATGCATTTTGATTCTTTATACTTGAGTAATGTTGTCCAATTTTTGATAAAGAATGTTGGCCATAGGAGTGTGAAATTAATTTAAAACTTACACTGGTTCAGACAAGGCTATGTTTGATTTATGTTGAAGTTCTTGGGACATGGCTTTTAATGGTGAGACTTTTGTTTTTTTTTGTAATCAGGCTCTCAAAAATTATATAAAAATTTGGATTTAGATTTATGGGGCAACATATCGGTTATCGGCTTTCGAATATAAATAATTATCGGTATCCCTATAGTGCATGCCTTAAAAAAATCGTTCTTTTGTTTACTGAAAGGTTCTTTGGGGAACCCAAAATGATTTTTCCATGGCATTACTGAGAAAACCCCTTTTAGAACCTTTATTTTTAAGAGTGTACCAAAGCGAATGTTTTCGTTTACTAGGTGCCATTTTAGAAATGCCTTATTCGCAGGTGTATTTGTGATTTATTTATTAAATAAAAGTCTCTCATAATGGGACAGTTGCATCTCGACATGGTGGCCATCACGAGCGGACGACCTGCCTCAGAACTCCTCAAAAAGCTCCTGGTTTCTTCCATAAAGGCAGACTCACAAGGACAGGGACACAGTCTGCCACATTGTGCTGCCATTTTGGGTATGAAGTGCTACTTCCCCGTCACCCTCACGCACACTTCCTCTTGCTGTTTTAACTTGCGTTTCCTCATTACAGCGAACAGCTTTTCCAGGCTGGCACTCGAACTTGTAGAGACACTCAGGGGTTTGTTGTTGGTTTTGCCAGAGGCTGTGGAAGTTTCTAAGACTGTGGAGCAGTTGTGTGTCTGTGTGTATGGAAGTTTGGATTTCAAAACGCTCTCCATGCATGTGAATATGACCGTGCTCTCTGAAGTTGTCATTAAACAACACAAAAGCCTTTTGTTTTAATGCTGTGTGGTTCTCTTTCCCTTCCTCAACTCACACATACACATGTACAATATGTTTGTGTGTCTATTGTGATGGCATTAGAGATATTCAGTATGCAGTGGGACAGGGCCTCTCTATTTAGGACAGCTGGCCCAAATGTAATTGGAAAAGAATTATGGCTTAGGCCTTTTAGAGAATTAAAAATAACCTCTGAATTGAGAAGGTCATATGGGGGAGGAGAGTTTAAACACACCACCCCACTCTCTGTTCCACTTTAAAGGAATGTTCCGGGTTCAATACTGGTTCATGCTGTTGAGTACCGCAGAAAATCATTGACTTGTCTCTCAGTTTGTAAAAACAGAGAAATCACATTTATTGTAATGCACATTTGTGCCATTTCCAGTCAAACTGTTGTTGTGTCAAGTGCTGAAAAGTGTGAGAATATATATATATACAGTATATAATTAAAATTTCGTATATTTAGGATGCATAGAAAGCTAGCTAAGAAATTAGTCTGACAAAGAAGTCATCTGTTCTAATCCAAAGTATTTCTTTTAGAACCAAGTGTATTGTACACAGAAGAGATCATATAACCCAACATGTTAGGGATATATAGAAAAAACAACAAATAATTACAGAAAAACTTTGTACATGTTCAAGAGAATTTTAGATAGTTTCCAAATAGGTTTTAATGTCCAAAAATATGTTTAACGTTTAAATTGTTCAAACATAAAAAAAAAAAAATTCCATTCCAATTGACTTTATGAATACAATAATGGGCAATCATATCCAATAATTATTATAATTAATAATCAAATCCACTTTAAAGACTATATTTTCACCATCTATTGAGACACAACAGCTTCTTTATGTAAATAAATTTCAGTTTTCTCCAAAAGAAAAATGTACCTTAGGAAATTTCCAAAATAAGTTACTAATGGTCTCGGGCATTTTTACAAAAAACGGACTTCTTCCACATTCACTTTAAAGCGTTAACCCACAAATGACTTTACTGGGTAAACCTAATGGAAAATCTTACATGAAATCTTCAGTCCATTTGTAATTTGCAATGTAAAGGCATCATCTAAATGTACTCCGCAATCAAACTGTAAAATGTCATTTGTGCCACAAACTCAGTTGAGATATGGTGGTCATTTTCATGACTTTCAAAAAAACAAAAGAGAGAGTTCTCCTCTGATGTGTATCCAGTTGTACCTTGTTAGTGGACAGATTAAACTAATGAGAGTAAAAAGTGTGTTTTTTTTATGAGTTATGAGTTCACAGGGCCAAAAGTGCCTATATAGTAATGGAAGAAGCACCCTTTAAATGTGGTTGGTTTATACTTTTGTTTATTTGGGTTACTCTCAGGTTAATCTGGTCTCTATGTGTGCTTGTGGTGGCAGAAATTGAACTACTCCCATATCGTGTGATGTATCACAATGGCCTAACCAAGGGCGTAGTTCTGGTTTGAACATTGGGGGTGTTGAAGTGTGAACCGTTTAAGAGGGGTCCCAAGTGAGATTTGTTTGTTTGTTTGTTAGTTTTTTTGAAAATGGTCTTTTGTGGTATCATCTACACATGCAAAGTTGGTTGTTTGCATAACTGCAATAAAGTAATAGCCTAGTTAACAATTCTTGTACTTGCTTGATTTAGTTATTGGGGGGGATGGGGGGTGTTACCTACCCATAATCATCCCCCCCCACAAACTACACCCCTGGGCCTAAAGGCCCCGATATACTTCAAACGAAATCGAAGAACGAACTGATGTGACGTCATTTCAAACTAAATCAGGCCAAAACGAACTTCGTTTTGTGTTCGTTGTGGGAGTTCGAAACGGCTTGCCAAAGTGAACTCTCAGGAAAAGTTTGCTTCAGCTGGTTATCACCTTCATACTACCATTGGTCCATGATGATAACGTAATAGGAGGTGTGCTCT
Organism: Anabarilius grahami; assembly: GCA_003731715.1. Classification (NCBI taxonomy): domain Eukaryota; kingdom Metazoa; phylum Chordata; class Actinopteri; order Cypriniformes; family Xenocyprididae; genus Anabarilius; species Anabarilius grahami. The sequence continues at coordinate 367,975 of RJVU01051924.1, forward strand.
GAGGCTCCGCCTTCTTTCACGAGGAACTCTTCTCTGACTCATTTCATCTGTTGAGTCCGTCGAGGTAAGATCTCCGCGGGTGAAAACATGAATAGCCGCTTTATAGTACAAAATGAAGTTGTGCTTCTGAAGAAATGAGGCACTGACACTGTTTTTCATGCTTGATACTGTAGAGCAATCTATTGAATAAAATGCTATATAAATAAACGTGACGTGACTTTACTGGAGTGCTCATTTGCAGAGCTCGTGCTATCACACCCATGTTATTATGATCAGATGCTTTTCTTATGCTTTCAATAAAAATGCTGATTTTGTTGTTTATTTTGTTACTGAGAGGAAAGCGTGCATATTTACATATTCATCTAAACGCTGCTCTCAGCAATGTGGGCAGCGTCAGATGTTCGTGTATCGCTGCTCACGTATTTCAAACTTCGTTTTAAACCCCTAAACAAAGAACGAAAAAGAACTTTGTTTGAAGTATATCAGGGCTTTTACACTCTTCTTCTGTTCCCTGTATCTCATTTACCTGCTCTTTTACCTCATTATTGTCACTCACCAGCCCTGTACCAAGACATCTAGGCTCTGATTGGTGGGATCAGGTCTTATGCCTGTAGTCTTCATTCTGATTGGCTGCTTTAGGTGACAGGTTGAGTCTTGGCCTCTTTTAAAGGTGGATTGAGAGTGGAAAAGAGGTGGGTAGAGTAGCCAAACATTGTACTCAAGTAAAACTATTTCTAAAAATAACTACTCAAGTAACAGTGAAAGAAATAATGCTAATATTGACTTGAGGAAACATAAAGTATCCAATGAGAAAACTACTCAAGTAGCATGTTACTAGTTACTTTGGATCTAATTAAGGAAAATTCCTGAATTTCAGACTACATGGAGAGCTGTAAGTCAAACCTCTCCTTGAAAGTCTGTCTATATAATGCAAAAGCTGGGTTCACATGAAGCAGCATGTCCCAGTCCTCTCATGACCGATGGGTACAATGACACAGAAGCTGTCGTTTTCAGTGCAAAATTACACACCTCATAAAACAAAAAAATCTTTCCCAACACTTGACTGTCTTTATTCTCACAACATGTTCACAACACAAACTTGTCAGCTTCTGCATATAAACAGGACAACAAAAGAACAGACTATGGAACAGAACAGAAGAGAAAGTATGTGTAGAGAGAGAGTGTAAGTGTTTGTTTGCATGTTTGAGAGACAACTTTTTGACTTGTGGAAAGGAATGTAACATTTCCATACCTCACTCCTGCTTGTGAGAGTCCTGTCTTCATGGATGCAAAGAAGTCATCTTCATCCGACTGGCTGCTGTTAGAGAGGGCATCATTTTCCATGTTGGTCTCCAATTGAGTTTTAATGTAGTCGAGTCCTTAAATTATTTAAACCTGCATATTCCTGTATTTTAAAATGCATTTCCTACAAATAACCAGTTCAGATTTTGTGACTTATTAAACTGCAACTACACTAGTTATAAAAAAAACAAAAAAGAGAAAACAAATCTTATCTCAAAGTAAAACTTTTGAATTGACACATAAAAGTATTACCAGCTGTCCAGATGTTCTGCTCTGATGTCCAAGAGGCTCTGAATTTTGGAAGCAGTATATCTGCAGCAATCAGCTCTGGATTCCCTCTTTTAGGGCCTTAAGGAGGGGTTGACAGACTTTACAGGTTGACTCCAGACTCTTCAGCTTGTCCAGCATTTGGAAAAGAGTTGGCAGCAGAAAACCCATATGGACAGATGATTCCCCTTGGAGTATTTTGAGGGCCATTGCTTCATTACAGCAGTGTACTCTGCGAAAAATCCCATTTCAGCTAGATTCAACCTGCAACATAAATCACAAATAGTAAATAGTAATAACGATAATAATAATAATAATAATGTAGTTTAGCTGTGTGATAATAGGGTAGACACACATGCACATTAACATTAAGAATATCTTTTAAATGCTAACATGTCTTGCAACTTACGTTTTTATCTTTAATGCTGTGCATACATTTCGGATTGCTTGTTCTCCTTGTTACTTCTGGATGCCCACCACCCTTTCTACAGCAAGGAACATTGAGTTCAGCTGGTCTGATTGGGTCACAGGAACTGAAATTTACACTGATGTTCCACAGTTTCAGCCAAAGGCTGACTGTAACGATTGTGGTCTTCTATTTTGATATTCTGTTCTTTTTCCTTAGTTCCTGTTATCCTGCTCTGTTTAGTTCCGGTTTCCTTGGTTACTGATTATTTCCTCATTTGTTGATATGGTTATGTATAATTATCGCCTGCTAGTTATTATGTTTGTCTTGTATTTAAACTCCCTGCTATGTTCAGTCAGTTCTCGTATGTGTAGTGGTTTGCAATTTCTCCTACATTTCCCTGTGTGTTCCTGAGTGTTATAGTTTGAAATAAAATAAAAGTTTAAATAAAGACTATTCTGAGTTCCCATTTCATCTCGTTGTGCGTGCTGCAGACCAGACCGTTACACTGACCTGCTTGTTTTATTCCACAGTGCACTGCATTTTGTAAATGCTGACCATTACAGTCTCTTGTTTGAATCATTTCAAGCCTGTTGCATCAACATTACTAATAAGACTGAGAAGATGGCATGTACACTTCTGATGTTTGGGAAGTTGGTATTCCTGGTTGACCAGAAGTCTACTGTAGTAGAGACATAATCAACATCATTTAATTTCTTGTTCCCTTTTCATATTTTCGAACGCATCATGCATTTTGAGACGTAATATGTTCCTTGTCATGACTGTGCGCTGAGGTTGCAAGGTTTCTATAATTTTCTTAAATTATGGTAATTCTATGACAGAAAATGGCTGGTTGCTTCACCGACAAAATTGACCAACAGTTTGTCAACTACTGCCTGCGTTACTCTTGTGACAGGGGTGGAAAAGGCACTCATTATTGGATTTTTCTTTAAATGAGGTTCATCAAACACAGCTCATCCTCACTTTCTGGACTCAAAACATTTGTGTATGTCTTTAACTTATTGGGGTGAATCCTCTGATGAAATAACAATAAGTTGCAATTAATTACAAATAATATGTAATTAACAGTACATTAGGTTTCATCATAATTTATGGTTTGAATCATCTATTTAATGGTAATTATTCATATGCAGGTACCTTCCACAAAGAGTAGTGAGAAAAAATAGGCTATTTGTATTTTTCATTTAATAAAAATAAAATGGTTATAAATAGTGTGAATGAATAAGCTAAATGGAGCTCAACAGTTTACAATAGTTAAATATTTCCCTTTAAAAATACACTATATAATAAAAATACATACATTTGTACATATTTTCGCTTTATGCTTATATCCAAAGCTACTCACACTACAATTGAGGTATATGTTTTATCAGATACAGTTATGCACTCCTAAGAAATACTGTAGCATAATACACCATCAAGTTTTTATTCTGAAAACGTTTCTTCTTGTGGCACAGAACCGGAGGGCAGTTCTAGGGCGCTGTGTATGAATGTAAGATGTCATAAATGCTGCTTAGTTTGCATAATTTAGATCATTTCAACGGATATGAAATGCGCAGACATCTGGAATAAACATTTAAATGCGTGTTGTTTCTAGAGTTGACATATTTATATTTATCAAGTTGGAACTGGAATTCGTTTATATAGATAGAGCAACTTGTTTTTGGCATCACATTATTTTTCACTGCTTGGAATGAAAAGATCGATTGGATATTTCCTACTGTTTTTCCTACTGCATGGAAACAAGCTGTTGTTACTCCTATTTTTAAATCTGGAGATCATTATGAAGTTAGCAATTACAGACCCATAAGCATATTGCCAGTACTCTCAAAGGTTGCAGAGAAGATTGTTTTTGAACAACTGACATCTTATCTGAAAACATCTAAGTCTGGTTTACACTGTATGCAATTTGGTTTCAGAGTAAATCATTCTGCTGAAACAGCTACTTTACATTTAATAGAGCAAATCAAATCTAAAGTTGACAAAGGAGGATTAGTTGGTGCTATATTTTTAGATCTGCGTAAAGCGTTTGATACAGTTAACCATGAAATTCTCCTTTCTAAATTGTCTAACTTCCAGTTTTCATCTGACGCTCTAGCGTGGATATCCTTATATTTATCAAATAGAGAACAATGTGTAAAAATTAAAGGGGTTAAGTCCTGTAACTTGCATTATACAATGGGTGTACCCCAAGGATCAGTGCTGGGTCCCTTATTATTCAGTCTTTATGTTAATGATCTCCCACAACAGTGTGAAGGGATACAAGTGCAAATGTATGCTGATGATACTGTCATTTTTACGCATTCGAAAACCGCAGAGCTAGCAGCTGAAAAGCTACATGTGTCTATGGAAAGAATTACACAGTGTCTGGAGCGATCGTGTCTTAGCTTGAATATTGGTAAAACAAAAGGAATGTTTATCTCAAAAACAAAGGTTCAATCTCCTGCTGATATTTTTATAAATGGTGAAAAGATAGAAATAGTTAATGAGTTCAATTATCTTGGTGTAATATTGGACTCAAATCTTAGTTTTAAAAAAAACATGTAAAGAAAATGGTGAGGAATATTAAATATAACTTAGCGAATTTTAGACAATGTCTCTCTGTCGATGTAGCCAAGACCTTTATGCACGCTACAATTCTTTCTCATATTTCATACTGTCTTACATGTTGGGGTCAAGCTGGTGAAACTGTGGTTATGCTTTTAAAATCCATATATAAACAGACTTTAAAAACTCTAGATAAAAAACCAAACCATTTTCACCACTGTACGATCTTGGAGAAACATAAATGATTGAGTTTTGACAATTATGTGCTTTTTTCAAATTTGTGTATGGTTTATACAATTTTAAATGGCCTGGTTCCTTCGGCACTCTGTGACTTTGTTAGTTTTCGTCCTAATAATTCTGTGAGATCTACTAGATCATCTATAAGCAATTGTGTTGTTCCTTTTCGCCATTCTGCTTTTGGACTATCGTCCTTTGCTGTGAAAGCTACTACTCGCTGGAATGCTTTGCCAGAGGATATAAAGGAGTGTAAATCTATTGGTCTTTTTAAAATGAAGTTAAAGTCCTTTTTAAAATTGAATCAGCTTTGTAGACATTGACACGGTGGATGTTTAATTGTTGTCTTGTCCCGATAGTATGTGTATGTTTTATTGTATATTTGTATTGTGTGTGTTACTTTATAGTTTACGTCGACCTGCCAGGGGACTGCGGGTGAAAATGAGCTTTTAGCTAAATCCAGTACAATGCATGGAATGGAAACATTTATGTTAAAAATTGTACATGGTCCCTTTATAAATAAATAAAGTAAAAAAAAATAAAAAAAAATAAAAAAAGGGGGTCATGGATGTCCTGCCTCCATCGATACAAACTCTTCATTCCACTCGACCATATTGTCCAGAACTGAGTCCACTTAAAAGTGAGCAGTTGATGCTTACGCATTCAGACCACACAGCGTAGCTTGTACGTACAGTACAGTCCAAAAGTTTTTAAAAGAAGTTTCGTCTGCTCACCAAGGCTACATTTATTTAATTAAAAATACAGTAAAAACAGTAATATTGTGAAATATTATTACAATTTAAAATAACTGTTTTCTATTTGAATATATTTGACAAAGTAATTTATTCCTGTGATCAAAGCTGAATTTTCAGCATCATTACTCCAGTCTTCAGTGTCACATGATCCTTCAGAAATCATTCTAATATGCTGATCTGCTGCTCAAGAAACATTTAATGTGTACAATTGTACAAAATATTTGTGTACAATATTTTTTTTCAGGATTATTTGATGAATAGAAAGTTCAAAAGAACAGCGTTTATCTGAAATATAATCTTTTGTAACATTATAAATGTCTTTACTGCCACTTTTGATTGATTTAATGCATCCTTGCTGAATAAAAGTATTCATTTCTTTAATTTCTTTTCAAAAAAATAAAAATAAAAATTCTTACTGACCCCGAACTTTTGAACGGTAGTGTATAATGCTACAGAAGCTTTGTATTTCAGATCTATTCATCAAGGAATCCTGGAAAAAAAAAGTACACAACTGTTTTCAACATTGAAAATAATCATAAATGTTTCTTGAGCAGCAGATCATCATATTAGAATGATTTCTGAAGGATCATGTGACACTGAAGACTGGAGTAATGATGCTGAAAATTCAGCTTTGCATCACAGGAATAAATTACTTTGTCAAATATATTTAAATAGTACACAGTTATTTTAAATTGTAATAATATTTCACAATATTACTGTTTTTTACTGTATTTTTAATTAAATAAATGTAGCCTTGGTGAGCAGACGAAACTTCTTTTAAAAACATTAAAAATCTTAGTGGTTCCAAACTTTTGGACTGTACTGTATATAGCCTGTATTTAACAGATAACAGTTGGAACGTCACAGAATGTTGTGAAGTAAAAGTCAATTTCTGTAATTAAAAATTAGCTTGAGTGTGAGTATAAGTACGGCCAGTTAAACCTACTCTTAAAAGTACATAAAAAAAAGTGAAAGTAACAAAGGAAATGTAGCACGTTACTACCCACCTCTGGAGTGAAAAGGCTAATATTTGTCGATTTGTCAGAGGATTATGTCTATATGGGGTTGTTTAGATGGACTGATTATGACCTCATGACCACGTGCATGATAATTTCCAAACTCAAGTCACCAGATGTAGAGGATTTCCTGTGTGTGTGTGTTTCTGCACGGGGTTTGGTATTTACTCTAATATGTATCAGTACACAGGCCCTGTCCCGGCAGACCGCGAGTCTCCGATGACGCGGAGCGAGACGTCCCCCAGCCGCGCCCAGCATCCCTCCCCCACACAGAAACCCAACACCTGCTGCTTCTGCTGGTGCTGCTGCTGTAGCTGCTCATGGTACGACCCACTCACCTGTCTCTGTCTCCACATGGTACATTCCACTCCTCACCGCTGCTAGTCTTACATTCCACGCCCATTCCTTCACAGAGATTATACTCACCTGCATATAGAGTGCTGCGGTGAGGACCTAATTTTGTAGGCCAACTGGAGAGTTGGATTCCCTCAACAAAAACCCAATAGGATATTTCCATTGGCTTTTGGATTATTGTAGAAAACAAGCTCTGTGACCAACAAAAGCTGATGATTCTTTCACATTTTCACAAATGAATACAACTTCTGAATCACCAGAAGTTAAAAGCTAAACATAAGCTATAAACAAACTACACTACGGTGTCATCACCATCAAGCTTCTGACAACTCTTTTAGTTTTTATTAAAAAAAAAAAATATATATATATTCTATGAAAGTTTGAGTTGCAAGAGGACGATTATAAACACAGCACTAGGTGGTATTACTGATGTATTTTATGTCATAGAATATAACGTGAAAATGTCTTGAGCTTGTGTAAACCACAGACCTTATTTCAGGCTTTTAATCAAAAAACCCATTGACTTCAGGACGATCGAACCGGAAGTGCAACTATGCTAACTTAATTCCAGGTTTTGGACTAGAAAAATATGTCATCTGTGCAGCACTCTATTAGTTTGTTGTATAGATCGTCTCAGTTGACATTAAAGATAAATGTATATATATTTCTCTTTAAGTCAACACGAACTCAAAAAAGACCCTGTTCACTTTCATAAAGGGTTAGTTCACCCAAAAATGAAATTCAGTCATTAATTACTCACCCTCATGTCGTTTTACACCCTTAAGACCTTCATCTTCAGAACACAAATTAAGATATTTTTGATGAAATCCGATGGCTCAATTCATTGACAGCAAGATAATGAACACTTTCAGTGCCCAGAAAGCAACTAAAGACATATTTAAAACAGATCATGTGACTACAGTGGTTCAACCTTAATGTTATGAAGCGACGAGAATACAAAATAACGACTTTATTCAACAATATCTAGTGATGGGCGATTTCAAAACACTGCTTCATGAAGCTTCGAAGCTTTACGAATCTTTTGTTTCGAATCAGTGGTTCAGAGCGTGCGTCAAACTGCCAAAGTCACGCCCCCCAGTGGTGAACCATTGAAATTTCGAAACGTTTCGAAACACTTAAGACGTAACGAAGCCTCGTTTACTGAAATCACGTGACTTAGGCAGTTTGATACGCACTCCGAATTATTGAATAAAGTCACTATTTTGTTTTTTTGGCGCACAAAAAGTATTCTCGTCTCTTCATAACATTAAGGTTGAACCACTGTAGTCACATGATCTGTTTTAAATATGTCTTTAGTAGCTTTCTGTGCATTGAAAGTGTTCATTATCTTGTTGTCAATCCAGGCCTCACTGAGCCATCGGATTTCATCAAAAAGATCTTAATTTGTGTTCTGAAGATGAACGAAGGTCTTACGGGTGTAGAACGACATGAGGGAGAATTTCCTTTTTTGGATGAACTAACCCTTTAATACATGTTCCTGGTATTATTGTTCACAGTTCATCGGTGCACGTTATCCCTTAAGAAATAAAATGTTTGTTTTCATAATATTTTATCAAACTTTAAGAACTTTAATGCTGTTTGGGGGGAAATAACATTAACCAATAATATCACAGTCTACTTTTTTACAATGCAATCAAATCCCTGTGCAAAATCAACCCTGCGTTATTTCTGACCAGTTTCACTTGGAAATATGCCACATTGTTGAATTTGTTATGAAGCTCTCCCTTCTTCTGACATATCAAGATCCCTCATCATCACCACATTCAGTTATTTTATACTTGTGTGAATGAGATGTGATATGTATTTCAGTATGATAAATGATATGTGTTTGTGAGTACATGCTTCTGTGATATACACATATGCTCATTCATTTCTGTGTGTGTGTGTACCTCTGAATGAGTGAAATGAGTGAAATTCAAGTGTACTGTTAGTCATTAGAATAAATGTGGTTAAGATTGCTCTCGTTTCATCAGAAGCCCTGGAGGCAATGGGAGCCATGTTCACACCCACACATCTTTCACACACTTATTCACTCGCACTCATTCTTCAAGCACACCTGCTGCACATAGCCATTAGTAGTGATCGTTGAGGTCCAAACTCTGATGTCCTCTTAATGACAGAGCTTCATTAGAGCTGCTTCTGTAGAAACCAATTCTTTTTAGTGATTCAAAAAGCCTTGCAGCACAATCAGTGTGGTCTAAACGATTCTTAAATGAATGACTCTTATGAACTGGTTCTTTTTAGCGTTTCAAAGCCATACAGTGCGGCCAGTGTAGTCCAACGATTTCTGAACAAATTATTTGTATGTTCCAGTTCTTTTTAGTGATTCAAAACCACAATGCAACCAGTATGGTCCAACTGATTCATTAAAATATTACTCTTCTGAACAGGTTCTTTTTAGTGATTCGATGCCATACAGTGCCACTAGTGTAGTCCAATTGATTCCCAAACTAATGACTCTAATGAACAGGTTATTTTTAGTGATTCGATGCCATACAGTGCCACCAGTGTAGTCCAATTGATTCCCAAACTAATGACTCTAATGAACAGGTTCTTTTTAGTGATTCGATGCCATACAGTGCCACCAGTGTAGTCCAACTGATTCCCAAACTAATGACTCTAATGAACAGGTTCTTTTTAGTGATTCGATGCCATACAGTGCCACTAGTGTAGTCCAATTGATTCCCAAACTAATGACTCTAATGAACAGGTTCTTTTTAGTGATTCGATGCCATACAGTGCCACCAGTGTAGTCCAATTGATTCCCAAACTAATGACTCTAATGAACAGGTTCTTTTTAGTGATTCGATGCCATACAGTGCCACCAGTGTAGTCCAATTGATTCCCAAACTAATGACTCTAATGAACAGGTTCTTTTTAGTGATTCGATGCCATACAGTGCCACCAGTGTAGTCCAATTGATTCCCAAACTAATGACTCTAATGAACAGGTTCTTTTTAGTGATTCGATGCCATACAGTGCCACCAGTGTAGTCCAATTGATTCCCAAACTAATGACTCTAATGAACAGGTTCTTTTTAGTGATTCGATGCCATACAGTGCCACCAGTGTAGTCCAATTGATTCCCAAACTAATGACTCTAATGAACAGGTTCTTTTTAGTGATTCGATGCCATACAGTGCCACCAGTGTAGTCCAATTGATTCCCAAACTAATGACTCTAATGAACAGGTTCTTTTTAGTGATTCGATGCCATACAGTGCCACTAGTGTTGTCCAATTGATTCCCAAACTAATGACTCTAATGAACAGGTTCTTTTTAGTGATTCGATGCCATACAGTGCCACCAGTGTAGTCCAATTGATTCCCAAACTAATGACTTGCATGAACTAGTTCTTTTTAGTGATTCAAAATACAGCATTACCAGTCCAATCAATTACAAAATGAATGACTCTTATGAACCTGTACTTTTTTAGTGATCATAACCAATCAGCATGATCAGTGTGGTCCAACCAGTTCATGAACAAATGGCTCTTATTAACTGGTTCTTTTCAGTGATTCAAAGCCGTACAGCCAGTGTAGTTCAACCGTTTACCAAATGAATTACTGTTATGAACCTTTTTGTTGTTGTTGTTTTTGTTTCTGTGATCCAAAACCATACAGAGAGTCTCTGGACTCAAACTCATTCCCAAACTACTGACATTAACCTGGTTCCTTTTAGTGATTCAAATCTGTAAAGTTCAATTCAAAACCATAAAGAATGACCAATGTTGTCCAACTGAGTCCCAAATGAACGGTTCTCATGAACAGATTCTTTTTAGTGATTTTAAGTGATTTGTACTCCCAACTCATTCCTGAAACGACTCTTATCAAGCGGTTACTCTTATGAACCAGTTCTTTTTAGTAATTGAAATCAATTTAATTAGTGTATTCTAACTGATTCCCAAAAACAAGTGACTCAGTGATTCACTTAGTAATTCAAAGCCATATGGTGTGACTAGAGAAGCATGAGACAAACTTCATAATTATATCAGAAATTGAAAAATCCTCTAGGCTCACATGAATTTACCTGAACATGAAGTTGAAGGGCCTTGCATGTTATATGTGAGTGTGTTGTCTGCCTGTAGGTTGTGTTGTTTTGTTCAGGCACTGCTGTTATTTCTCAATGCCGTTTTACCACCTTCTAGTCTCACTGTTAGGAGTGAAGATGACAAGCGTGGGCGGAGGAAACCCCAGGAGACAAAGCTGGAGCCCTTTCCATGTGAAACTTGGTGAGAACACACATTTACGCACAGTTACACATTGTAATACACATACAATCCCATATACTTTTTTATCATGAGGGTTGAGCTGTTTGTCTTAACCAAGTCATCATGGATTATTATGTTTATTAGGGATGTGAATGTGCCTAATGCATCTTTCTCTGTCTCTCAGCCCCAAACCGACGATGGAGGAGATTAAACAGTGGGCGCAGTCTTTCGATAAGCTGATGAAGAACCCGGCGGGGCGGAACAAGTTCCGTGAGTTCCTGCGGACGGAGTACAGCGAGGAGAACATGCTCTTCTGGCTGGCCTGCGAAGACCTGAAGAAGGAGATCAACAAGAGTGCCATCGAGGAGAAGACGCGATTGATCTATGAAGACTACATCTCGATCCTCTCGCCCAAAGAGGTACACACACACACACACACAGTTTTTCACCCATCTCTAAGGAATATATATCGAGTAGTGATTCTCTGAGGCCCACTATTGGCTGCAGGATGAACTAATTTAAATTAAACAGTTTTTTCTTAAAGGGGGGGTGTAATGCTATTTCATGCACTTATTTACACTGTTGAAGTGTTGGATTCTCATGCTAAACATGGCCAAAGTTTCAAAACACAAGTTGGACGTATGATGGAGTATTTCTGTGCCAAATGACTACTTCCGGTTTCGGTACAGGTTTCGGGGAGTTTTTTTCGAGAGTGTCCTGTATGATGTCAAAAGAGAGCGGAATTCCTTGTATAGGAACTTCTCCCTGATAAGCGTGCGCGCACACATCACCCAGAGCAAGAGCAAGAGCACGCCTATAAACGCGTTTCGTTCGGGATACGGAAGCCGAGAGATTTTTCAACAATGGCTGTGTCCCAATTCAAGGGCTGCACCCTTTGAAGGTTCCATACATCATTGGTCTCATTTAAAGGGTTAGTTCACCCAAAAATTAAATTTCTGTCATTAATTACTCACCCTCATGTCGTTCCACACCCGTAAGACCTTCGTTCATCTTTAGAACACAAATTGAGATATTTTGGTTGAAATCCGATGGCTCAGTGAGGCCTGCATAGGGAGCAATGACATTTCCTCTCTCAAGATCCATTAATGTACTAAAAACATATTTAAATCAGTTCATGTGAGTACAGTGGTTCAATATTTTTATTATAAAGCGACGAGAATATTTTTGGTATGCCAAAAAATCTAAATAACGACTTATATAGTGATGGCCGATTTCAAAACACTGCTTCATGAAGCATCGGAGCGTTATGAATCAGTGTATCGAATCATGATTCGGATCGGGTGTCAAACTGCTGAAATCACGTGACTTTGGCGCTCCGAACAGCAGATTCGATACGCTGATTCATAACGCTCCGATGCTTCCTTAAGCATTGTTTTGAAATCGGCCATCACTTTATAAGTCGTTATTTTGTTTTTTTGGAGCACCAAAAATATTCTCGTCGCTTTATAATATTAATATTGAACCACTGTACTCACATGAACTGATTTAAATATGTTTTTAGTGCATTAATGGATCTTGAGAGAGGAAATGTCATTGCTCCCTATGAAGGCCGCACGGAGCCATCGGATTTCAGCTAAAATATCTCAATTTGAGTTCTGAAGATGAACGAAGGTCTTACGGGTGTGGAACGGCATGAGGGTGAATAATAAATGACAGAATTTTCATTTTTGGGTGAACTAACCCTTTAAGAAAAATAACCGTTAGATTGCAACGTAAGAAAGAAATTACAGTATTTTACACCTCACAATGAATATCAGTCAATTTTATTAAGGTTACTTTTCTTAAATATGACATCCTTGATGACGTATGCAGCCTTCAGATGCGACCTGCGGAGGACGCAGCCTCCGAAATGAGACACAGCTCCTGTAAACAAAGGAGTGTGTTTTTGATTGTGAGGGAAAGATGACCTTTTTCAGCTTCCCAAAGAACCCAGCATTAAGGGAACAGTGGATGAAGTTTGTTTTTCCGGGGCAGCAACAGAGTTGTGCACGTATGTTTGTTTGTTCCTGGGATTTCGGTGATGAATACTTTGTAAGCAAGTCCCAGTTCGGTGCTGGATTTGCAGATCGCGGGTGTTGAGTGAAGCTGCATCAGATGTCTGTTTTGTTGGCAATCGGCGCGCAAGTGCATATAATGTAAACAACACGAACGTTTTTGTTCCCTTTGTATTTATAATGATGTCGCAGCTAGCAGACATCGGAGAAGCTGCGCACGCTCTTTAGCTCCGCCCACAGCACTGACGGCAGATACGCCTCCAGGAGCTCTGCTTTTTCCGGAAAGACTCGGTTTAGCGTATCTATCTTTTATAAATATGACAAAACTAAAGACTTTTCGAAGATATGAAGGATGCATTGTTACTCTATATGTACTCAAGATTAACATGAGATTGTCAGAAACTGTGTGTGATACACCCCCCCCCCCCCAACGTTTTATGTATGAAAATAAAGTACCTGAATTAAAATGCTAAAACATAATGATAAATTGATAAACTGCAAGGATATTTCTTTTGTTTTTATTGAAGAACATGCAGGTCTTGAAAATAGTTGGAAACAAGCGACTTTCGGGGGAGTGGGGGCTACAGTAATTGTTTTGACAATATGGGGGACTTCAAGTTAAACAGGCTGAGAACCACTGCTATAGAGAAAGAGAAAGAGGCAGTTCTGCAGGTTGTGTCCTCTAGGTTTAATACAGACAGGTATCTGTATTCTCTCCACATTAGCACTATAATGATCTAGTAGGCTAATATGTTAGCTTGCTACAATCAAAGTAATTTAAAAGACACTAACATATTTTCATGATTACATATAAATAAGTATGTACATCCTTTGTAATCAGCCACCGAATACAATGTCCATAAAAAGTCCAGTCTGCAGTAACTGCAATGGAAAGATTGGTGGCTGTTCTTTATCACCACTGTCTTGTCTCTCCTTTGTGGAATGCAGATTTCAGCCTCTCTGCAGATCTGATTGGCTGCGTTCTGACCAATGAGAAGTGACTAGGGCCTTATCTAAAAAAACTAAACTTATTTTAAAGCTTGACTTGAACTTCACACCACTAAACGTTTAAGAGATCATGTGTGACAAAGAAACAAGGCATGAAGGAATTCTGCCAGATGTATGATTGAAGCTTAATGTTTTAAAGGCTCGTTTCCTGAAATACAGTCCTCTAGCACCATATGTGGCGGTCGATCCTGCTTTCTATTATGAGCTGTTTATGTTTTGTCTCCTGTCGGTGTGAGATGTATTGTACACACTTGTTGCATTCTCAGTTTGCACGTGTGCTCCTGGCATGTGGTTTAATTCATTGTGTTTTTTTTTCCTTTTTCATCATCGGCGTCAGAACTCACACCTTTCAACTCCGCCACTTTCTAGAGGCAGCTGAGGAAAGCGTACATTCGAGAAGTAAATTATGGAGCAAAGGTTGAGCAAAGGAAGCTATAAATTGATCCCGGCTGGACGCTCTACTGTAAAGCGGTTAAATAAATAGGCTGTAGAGTACAAGAGGGAGTGAGTGAGTTCAGATGGATGAGCTTTGTTTTGCCCTGAGCTCCCAGTTTCAGTTCTTGTACACTCGAGTGTCTAGTATAAAATGAATCAAAGAAAAGGAATCATTAAAGAGAGTCCTGGAAGAAAATAAACTAGAGAGGTCAGTGTAGTAATAATCTCAGCCCATGGACTTATGGTGTACTGGTTTGAGAGGTTTATGGGATTGAATTTTTAAAAGATTTTCCAGATATTTTGAGGCACACTACCATTCAAAAGTTTGGGGTTGGTAAGATTTATTAATGTTTTTGAAAGAAGTCTTTTATGCTCACCGAGACTGATTTTGATGATTGAAATGATTTTATTCATTTGATGTCAAAAGTTATTACAATTTAAAATAACTCTTTTCTATTACTCCAGTGTTCAGTGTCACATGATTCTTCAGAAATCATTCTAATATGCTTTCCTGTAGCTCAGTGGTTAGAGCATGGCACTAGCAATGCCAAGGTCATGGGTTCGATCCCAGGGATTGCACATACTCCGATACAAATGTATAGTATAATGCAATGTAAGTCGCTTTGGATAAGAGATAGAAAAAGGGCAAAGAAGATCACTCTGGACCCCTCACATCCAGCACACTCCCTCTTTGAACTGTTGCCATCTGGTCGACGCTACAGAGACCTGAGCACCAGAATGACCAGACACAGGAACAGTTTCTTCCCTCAGGCAATCCATCTCATGAACACTTGACAAACATGGAACACACAACACTATTACACATTATTTACTTAAAACACTTACTTATACTTCAAATTTGCACACATAACTGCACATACAATTGTCTATATTATATATTGTTTTTTGCTTTTTTTGCACTTTGTCTATCTTGTAAATTCGTATATTATTATTTTATTCCTTTTATTATGTGTCTTGTCTTGTCGCTGTCACTCTGTTGCACTGTGGAGCTTCTGTCACTAAAACAAATTCCTAGTATGTGTAAACAACATACCTGGCAATAAAGCTCTTTCTGATTCTGATTCTGATTCTGATTCTGATTCTGATAAAAGCGTCTGCCAAATGCATAAATGTAAATGTAAATAGTAGTGTAGTTAGTAAAAAAAATTGTATTATTGTTTTTTGTACATTTTGTGAAGACTGATGTCATGTCAGACTGTATCATTTTTTCACTGAGCAACCATTATACTAATCTATCTGATGGCAGCAGCAGCCAACGTAATACCTTTTGGTCTGTTGTACACGAGACCCCTGCAGTGGAAGCTCAAGACCAGGGGGTTTTCCCTGTGGGGCAATACGTTCCGCATGATCAAAGTTACAAGCAGATGTCTTTGTACTCTGACAATGTAAAAGAAACCCTGGTTCATGTCCCAAGGCCCAGTGTTGGGAGCTCCTTTTCGTCGCATGATGCTGACGATGGATGCTTCTCTCACGGGTTGGGGAGCTGTCCTAGAGGGCCACTCGACTCAGGGTCTGTGGAAGTGCCATCATCTATCATGGCATATAAATTGCCTGGAGAAGATGGCTGTTTTTCTGGCATTGAAAAATGTTCTCGCAGATCTAAGGGGCCATCATGTTTTTCTCCAGTCCACCAATACATCGGTGGTCAATTACCTTAATGATCTGGGAGGCCTGTGCTCGCGCCTGCTTTACAAACTGCCGCACCAGATCCTCCTGTGGGCCCAGGGGAAGTTACTGTCTCTGATGGCAGCCTATATCCCTGGATGCCTAAATCAGGGGGTGGACGTCCTGTCGAGACAGGGGCTGAGGCCTGGGGAGTGGAGACTTCACCCCAAGGTGGTGGGTCTCGTATGGAAGAGGTACGGCCAAGTGGAAGTGGATAATTTTGCATCTCAGGAAATAATAATAATATTAATTCCTTACATTTATATAGCGCTTTTCTGGGTACTCAAAGCGCTTTACATACGGAAGGGGGAATCTCCTCAAACACCAGAAATGTGCAGCATCCACCTGGATGATGCGACGGCAGCCATATTGCGCCAGAACGCCCACCACACACCAGCTTATTGGTGGAGAGGAGACAGAGTGATGAAGCCAATCAGTGTATGGGGATGATTAGGATGCCATGATGGATAGAGGCCAATGGGCAAATCTGGCCAGGATGTCGGGGTTACACCCCTACTCTTTTCGAAGGACATCCTGGGATTTTTAACGACCACAGAGAGTCAGGACCTTGGTTTAACGTCTCATCCGAAGGACGGTGCTTTTTGACAGTATAGTGTCCCCATCACTATACTGGGGCGTTAGGACCCACACAGACCACAGGGTGAGCACCCCCTCTGGCCTCACTAACACCTCTTCCAGCAGCAACCTAGTTTTCCCAGGAGGTCTCCTATCAAGGTACTAACCAGGCTCAGCCCTGCTTAGCTTCAGTGGGCAACCAGTCTTGGGCTACAGGGTGATATGGCTGCTTGAAATGACACACTGTCCACTGTGGTTCTCTCTAGTGCATGGCCGAGGCTACGTTTGTACGATTTCCCGCCAATCGCTTTGCTCCCGGGAGTTCTGGAGATAGTTCGCCAGGAGGGTGCCCACCTGTTGTTAGTGGCTCCTCTTTTGCCAACTCAAGTGTGGTTCTCGGACCTGATTTCTCGACAGCTCCCCTTGGGAGATTCCCATCAGGAGGGACCTTCTATCTCAGGTGGAGGGCTCAATATTTCACCCCCACCTAGAGTTATGGAAGCTCATAGAGGCTGGTCTCTCGACTAAGGTTGTTGAGACCATTCTTCACTCCAGAGCTCCCTCCATGAGGAAACTTTATGCTTTTAAATGGAGATTCTTCTCTTCATGGTGTGAGAGTTGTCATTTAGACCCATTTAACTGCCCGGTTGGTACAGTACAGGAGTTTCTGCAAGACCGTCCCCTTCTACGCTATAGGTGTATGTGGTGGCCATAGCTGCTTACCACACTCCTTTGGGTGGTTTATCTTTGTGGAGGGACCCATTAGTATCTAATTTCCTCCATGGCACTTTAAAGCTCGGGCCTGCAGCTCACACAAGGGTTCTAGCATGGGATTTGGCCTTAGTATTGGAGTGCCTTTCGGCTGCTCCCTTTGAGCCTATTGAGGATGTTTCAGAAAATAAAAGTTTTCTTTTATGTTTTCCTCAGATGCTGAAACTAAACATGTAAATGTAAATGTTTCTTCGACTGTACAAAGTGCATTAATATTTAATGAGGTAAGCGTAGTTTAGTTTCAGATTGGTTATTCTGATTCTTGCAAACGAACTTTGAAAGACCTTCATAACATAACAAGGGTTAAAAGTTGTTTAACCCAGGCTTAAAAAGGCATTAACCCAAATCCTCACCCAAACCCAAACTCTATTAGCGTATAAACGAATATGAAATTATTATTATTATAATTTTTTTTTAAAGCAATTAATATTATTCTATTTTGCTCAACATTCACAATGCTCTCTTTCTGTCTTGAAGGTGAGTCTGGACTCTCGCGTCAGGGAAGTGATCAACAGGAGGATGCAGGATCCCACCCCTCACATATTTGAGGATGCACAGCTGCAGATCTACACCCTCATGCACAGAGACTCCTACCCACGATTCCTCAACTCCTCCGTCTACAGATCACTGGTGCAGGGGGGGTCGCGCTCCTCGTCTGAGTCATAGAACCCTGACCCCCTCCTCTTTCTCTCATTCTCTCCATCCGATTTCTCTCCATTTCTCTACATCTCACTCATTGCACAACCACTCGAGGAGAAAGTACTCCTTTTTTGTGTCGTCACGATTGGATTATCGTTTTTGTTTTTGCTTAGTCCATGTTCCTCTCTCATTTTTGATGGAATCCCTCATTTCTTCTGAACCTGCACAGACTGAAACTGGAAGACACAGGGTTGAAAATGCAGTTTTCATTTGTCCAATCCTCTTTTTTTGCCCTCGTTCCAGCATCAACTACTGATTTTCACAGCCATTTTTTTTCACGCAAACATGCTTCGCTACTTGTATCTCCTGACGTCTCTAGTTGAAGAGAGTTGAGAGGGCCTCTGCAATAACATACACTGGAGTGGCCTGACCAATCTGATCCTCTCTCCTTACCCCGACCTGTCCACTGTCTCTGTGCTCTGATTGGCTCTTTGAGGCAAAAAGTCGAGAGGTGATTGGCGGCATTGTAAAAGAGAGGGACAGCACTTTTTTGGTGCTAAACAAATAGGTACAAAAATATCCACACACTATTTTGAATGCAAATCAATTTTCAGGCCCAGGCGGAATCTGCGGACCTTTCCGGATTTTCTGCACTGATTTTAAGGGAAAATCTGCGGAATGAATTTAAATAAAATAAAAAGTGTACTGATCTCATACTGGTAGCTGAAAGCTTTATCAACTCAGCCAAAATATTTAATAAACATAAAATTGGGGTGCATAGAATTTTGTAAATGTTATGTTTTAGATTTCTGTGTTACAGATTTCGTTTGGGCCTGTTGATTCCAAACAACAGATATCAACAACGTAGGAGAGAGAGGAGGACCACCAATTTTAGAGATATTAAATAAAACAAACATGAGAGAGTTGAGAGAATGCCATGGTCTTAATTAGACTGGTCACTCACATTTAAAAAAATTAGTTTTGTAATGTTATTTATTTTTTATTTTGTTAAACTGTGACCTGATTTGTTTTTCTTGTACAAATATTAAAGAAAATCTGGAAAATATGCGACATACAGAGCAAACTGTTAGTCCTGAGTGCTCAATCGCACTGTATCTCTCTCTCTCTGTCCTCGCTGTGTGTTTGAGCGCATGAATGTTTCTGAGGTTGTATAGTGTGAAAATCACAAGTCTCTCTGGCGCCTCCTGTAGGCGATTTCAGGTACTGCAGTTCTGCAAGCTGTTTCGCTTCAGTTCTGCAAGCTGTTTCTCAATGTGCATGCCTTTTCTTTAGTCAGAAAGGCAAAAGCAAATGCTCTTAGTCAACATAAAATTAAAAATAACTTTATTTAACTTTGATCAGTGCACGTCAGTCTTTGTAAATGCAAAAACTTCTAAAAGCCTTTGAAACAACTTTCTAAAATGTCTAAATGGCTCAATTAAATCCAGTAATTTAATCCCCAATTTATGTTGTTGTACTAAACGTTACAGCAATAATAGCCACACATTTTATTTTAAGCGTTACCATTGAAAATCATTTTAACATCTTGCTTTTTGCCTTATCACGTCATCACAGTGTTTTTCACACAATGTACGTTTTAAGAATATCTCTTATTTGTCAGTATAATAAGAAAAAGTATTTTATAGTATTGTACAGGAACCTTTTAAAAAAGAAGCCATTAGCTGCTGTAAAATCCATTTTAAAGTCCTCTCGAGCGCACATTGATTTCAATGGTCCAGTACACTTCATTTATTCACGTATAATGCTCAGTGTTACGTGCTAAAACTCATTTCCTTTACAGATGCCTTCAACAGCCTCTGAACCCACTTGATATTAAGAAAATAGTAGGAATATCGGAGAGTAACCGGTTTGATTGATGTTAACACTGTGAGCTGTGATACCACTCCATATTTATGGATCACTAAACATTTTATAATGTGAATCTGAAACCATCCAGTACTGTGTGAATGGGTCCACAATAATAGTTTTTTTTTGTTTTTGTTTAGAGTTAATCTTTTTATATCAGCACTGATCTGGAAATTTAGTGTTCATATTTCCCCAAAACATTCTTCTTCCTTAAGCAGTCCTTCCTTAAGTCTTAATATCAGATCTTTCATTTCACATTGAAATGAGGTAAATCATCCACATCCGCCTGGTACTTTCAGGATTTGCTTCTTTGTAAATATATACGTATAGCAAATAAATGTATATTGAATTAAGGACTCTAATGGTGATATTTCAAGAGTCATGTGTCAATTTAGAGGAACTTCATGTACTGTAGAACCAAAATATATATATATATATATATATTTCCCCCCATCAGTTGTGCATGAAGATGTACATTTTGGAATATGTGTGTAAAATATGTGTGTATATGGTCATATATGTACATGAACATATATTTAGTATTGCTCTTATTGTCCGACATGATGTGACCAGTCTAACTTAAGCCAGATAGAGTGAGTGTGTATGTGTGTGTGTGTGTGTGCATGTGTTAAAAGTTAAGTGAACTTTCTTAATACAATAGGAGAGAGATGTCAATGTCATTGCGGCCTTGGACAGCAAACACTCAATTTCACAGGGATATGCACAGTTACTCAAAGCTCTTTAAAGACACGGTCAATGAGGGAAGCTTGTTGGTGGACCTCTTAACATTTCACATCACTTGCACTTTGCGTTCACACTGAAAACGATTTAGAGGTCACTGTATTGTACTGTATCAGCTGATCAAACGAGCACCACTGTTCACTCCTATTGGTTGTCACTGTTCATTTGCATAATGTTAAAGTGTCTCACATCGCTCAAATTGCTAAATCACATTGAACTTGACTTTAGATTGCTTTGCAAATCGCTGTCAGTGTGAACACTTTGTAACCAATGCGATTCAACAGATTTAAATGTTCCCAAAACCGATAAGCTGATGATTTTCATATTATGGCTGATATTAAAATTCTAAACTATTTTGCCTAAACAAGTTAAAAAATAAAACACTAAACACTAAAATCAGTTGGTTAAATACTACAATTGAATTTAGGCATCACAACATTATAATGTAGAGTATGAAAAATGGATATTCATTTATGTATATTTGATCATTTGATGCCAAAGATTCCATTAATCAGTGATATTAAATTATTAGTATTTTTAAAGATTAATCTACAGACAAATAGGCATAAATTTATGATTTATGTAATTGAATTGCATCTAAAATTTTCATCTATTTGGATTACACAACTTAATGTGATACATATTTGTTAGTTATACATAAATGAAACAGGAAAAATTTCTGCACTCAAAAACTCATTTCATAATTTATTGCATCTATTTGATTTTATTTAAATAATATTTTCAAAATGCATTTATTCAAATGGCTTAGAATCTGCATAATCTGTTAATTGTGAAAACAATTACATTAATTCCATTAAAAAACATTTTTAATTCAAATGTTTCAGATTGAAACAAACTGGATTAATTGATCTGTAAACCTGGTTATTGTGTATTTAAAGCACACTGAGTTTATTAGTACTATTAGAGAAGTCTTACCTGTTTAATTTATGACTGACAAATATCACATTTAAAGGGATAGTTCACCCAATAAGGAACATTTTGTCATCACTTATGCAGCCTCAAATTGTTCCAAACCGGCATGCAACACAAAAGAAGAATGTTGGTAACCAGACAGTTGACGGTACCCATTGATTTCCAAAGTAGCAAAAAAAAAATACTATGGAAGTCAATGGCTTCCGTCAGCTGTCAAATATAAATTCTCTAATATCCGCCAACAACCAGGATGGTAACCAATATATCATGCATGTAGAAAGAACACAAAATGAATGCATCGCAACACATGCTTTGTTAATCATAAGAGATGTTTGAATTTGTTGTATCGCTCACTAGCAACTGTCCTCTTTCAACAGCTGCACAGAACAGACAGACTTTCACTTGTATTTGAGACAGGGACTGTGACCTAGAGCTGCTTATGTTTACATAAATTTCTTTAAGGTGCCAAAATTAATCTAGCCTTCTAACAGTCTCAAATAAAGGACATTTGCGTGGAGGAGTGAGTCTGTCAATAAGTGATGTGTTTCCATCATCTGCATTACGCCATCATCAAATGGTCACGCCGGTCGGTCTTTGTTACAAGATGTTTTGGTTTTGTTGTCACCTCACATGCTAGCCTCAAGGTCTCGCCATCTCATTGGCCTTCCCTCACTCTTTCTTATGTTCTCTCCGGTCACTCTGTGAGATTTTCTCTGAGATTTGCAGTGCCATGACATACAGCAGTGAGATCGGTCCCTGACTCATGGACTTCTATGGACTCTTATTTATTGACATTAGCATTATATTTTGTATTAAAATAAATCAAGTTATGTTTTAAAGAGTATGTTTATGGATTTCTGGACCAATTTTTTATTTTTTTTTCCAAAGTCTGTGACCATTACTGTGTAACCTCCCCTCGCCCTTGGGTGCCATAGCAGGACACCCTCTTCAGGTTGTGGTTGGGGCCGACTTGAGGTCCCTTTTAACCCAGGCCAGCTCATTGCCAGAGATGATTTAATCAAGAACCCGTCTGTAATATTCCATAACCTTTGACTTGGTTGCAGATTTTTTTTTTGAATGTTTTTTAAAGAGAAGATATGACTATAATGATAATAATAAAGATGTTTGTGTTATTATTCATTTACAGCTTGCCAAGAGATTTAATTTTACTGCAGCTTCCAGAAGGGCTTTTCACACTGTACTCAACCCTTAACTGCTTAGGGTTAGGATTAGTCAAAAATGACTATTCCTATTTTTTATTGCTGTATTTGTTATAAATTATTTATCTGTGCACATCATATATATATATATATATTTAAATATATGTGCCCTCGTAAACTTAAATCAAAATATCTTCCCCTCCCCTCATCTCTTCTTTGATGACATTTTTCGGCCCGAGGGCGGGACAACCTGTCACTCACATGACATCACAGCAAAAGCAAAACACGATTCAATCAATTTGCGATGGACAAAATCAAGTCCCGTCCTAAATTTTTTCTTGTTCAAGAAGCTATTTCAATCGGATATACAGTGCTCAGTGTAAATGAGTACACCCCCTTTGAAAAGTAACATATTTAACAATATCTCAATGAACACAAAAACAATTTCCAAAATGTTGACAAGACTAAGTTTTATATAACATCTGTTTAACTTATAACATGAAAGTAAGGTTAATAATATAACTTAGAGAACAACATTTTTAGTTTTACTCAAATTAGGGTGATGCAAAAATGAGTACACCCCACTAAAAGTCTCTGGAGCAAAGCAGAATTTTAGACTACAAATGTCTAATTTAACAAGAATTCAACCACAGGTGAGTCTAATTCTTCAATACACAGGTGTCCAGCAGACAGTTGACTATAAAAGGGTGTTAAAACCCCTTCCCATTTCATGCTGTCAGCAATGGCACCACATGGAAGAGAAATGTCACAAGTCCTGAGAAAGAAAATAATTTCTTTACACCAGACAGGTGAAGGCTACAAGAAGATCAGCAAAGCTTTACTTATCAGTCAGAATACTGTAGCAAAAGTGGTACAAAAATTTTAAAAAGATGGAACTGCAACCATCTCACAGAGACTTCCAGGTCGTACACGGAAGTGGAGAGTCTTCTGATGAGAAGGGTTGAAAATTGGCATGCAATTTCACTGCAGTTATCTAAAGAAGTAGAAAGCCAAACTGGGGTGACTATTTCCCGTGACACAATACGGCGTACGATGCAGAGGAATGGCATGCATGGGTGCCGTCCACGAAAGAAGCCTCTCCTAAAGCCCAGGCACAAAAAAGCCCGCCTAGAGTTTGCCAGGGCCCATGCTGACAAAGATGAAGACTACTGGGACTCTATAATCTGGAGTGATGAGACCAAGATACATGTATTTGGAACTGATGGCTTCAAAACTGTATGGCGTCGCAAAGGTGAGAAATACAAAGAAAAATGCATGGTGCCTACAGTGAAATATGGTGGTGTCAGTGTCCTTATGTGGGGCTGCATGAGTGCTGCTGGTGTCAGGAGCTGCGTTTCATTGATGGCCTCATGAATTCACAGATGTACTGCTCTATACTGAAAGAGAAGATGCTACCATCACTCTGTGCCCTTGGTTGTCGTGCACTTTTCCAACATGACAATGATCCTAAACACACATCTAAGGCCACTGTTGGATTTCTGAAGAAGAACAGGGTGAAAGTGATTCAGTGGCTCCTGATCTAAACCCAATCGAACACCTATGGGGAATTCTGTTGAGCATCACTCTCCATCCAGCATCCAGTCCCTAAAAGAGGTCATTCTTGAAGAATGGAAAAAGATAGATGTTGCAAAATGTCAACTTGTTCATTCCATGCCTTGAAGACTTGGTGCTGTCATTAAAAATCATGTCTTTTTTTCTGAAAGACATTTAGTCAGCTGAACAGTGCATGTTGTTAAACAACAGTACAATTCATTGAATGAACTGTACTTCTAACTTAAAGGGTTAGTTCACCCAAAAATGAAAATTCAGTCATTAATTACTCACCCTCATGTCGTTTCACACCCGTAAATTAAGATATTTTTAATTAAATCTGATGGCTCAGTGAGGTCTGCATCGCCAGCAAAATCATTTCCTTTCCCTTTCAGTCGGTCATGTTCAGAAGTGAACCGACGAATTGGGATATCGCAAGAGAGCCCTATCACCTTCAAGTGTAAACTAAACGAGCCAATGGACATTGGCGTGCGAGCTTTGCGTCACGCGCACCGCCCCCGAAAGCAAGTATAAACGTGGACTCGCACTTTGTCTTTCACTTCAGAGCCAAGCATTGTGTTCCTGCTGCAAAATGATCGCCTTTATTGTGTGAAGTCGAGTCTTTGGAGCCTCTTCTTTGTTGGAGTGTTGGTGTAACGGCGGCCGTGAACTTTATACACAGCTCCCAACTGCCCATCAGCAAGCTTGTTGTTGTTCCTGGTTGGTTTGCGATTTGGGCCGGATTTCTCTGTGTGTGCTGATTTTAGGTGACCACTGTGAACCTACAATCGAGTTGCTAGCAGTATGTTTTGCGCTGGGCCGCTTCAAGTACGGACAGCACTGCGACTGTTGCGTACATCAACCACCAGGGCGGTCTTTGCTCCCATCGCATGTTGCAACTCGCCCGCCATCTCCTCTTATGGAGTCAGAAGCATCTGAGATCGCTTCGTGCCATTCACATCCCAGGTGTGCTCAACCGTGCAGCCAACGAGCTCTCACGGCTTCCTGGTTTCCAGAACTCATGCTCCTCGTGACAGCACCTCCATGGCCCATTACTCTGAGGAAGGACCTTCTGACTCAGAGACGGAGCACCCTATGGCACCCACGTCCGGACCTCTGGAAACTTCATGTCTGGTTCCTGGTCAGGATGCGGAGGTTCTAGGTGATCTACCCCAGTCGGTTGTAGACACCATCACTTCTGCTAGAGCTCCTTCTATGAGGAACCTCTATGCCCTGATGTGGAACCTGTTCGTCGAGTGGTGTTCTTCCCACGGGGAGAACCACCGAACTTGCTCGATCAGCTCAGTGCTTTCCTTTCTGCATGAAGGGTTGGAGCAAAGGCTGTCTCCCTCCACCCTTAAGGTTTATGTTGCCGCCATCGCTGCACATCATGACACAGTTAAAAGTCCTTAGGGAAGCATGACCTGATCGTCAGGTTCCTGAGGGGGGCGAGAAGACTGGATCTGCCTCGACCTCCCTCTATACCCTCTTGGGACCTGTCCCTGGTAATTACAGCTCTCCGGGGGCCTCCCTTTGAGCCTTTGCAGACAGTGGAGTTAAAAGCTCTGTCCCTTAAAACAGTACTCCTGGTTGCATTGGCCTCCATCAAGAGGGTAGGGGACCTGCACGCATTTTCGGTCGAAGAATCATGCCTGGAATTCAGGCCGGGTGATACTCACGTTATCTTGGGACCTCGGCCCGGATATGTGCCCAAGGTTCCTACCACTCCCTTCAGAGATCAGGTAGTGAAACTGCAAGCGCTGCCTTCAGAGGAGGCAGACCCAGCCCTGGCTTTGCTCTGTCCCGTCCGCACCCTGCGCCTTTACGTGGACAAAACGCAAAGCTTTAGGACTTCAGACCATCTCTTTGTCTGTTACGGAGGCCAGCAGAAGGGAAAGGCACGAGTATCCAAATGCCAAAGAGCATGTATCAAACTGCCAAAGTCACATGAACCAATTAAATTTCGAAACACTTATGACGTAACGAAGCCTCGTTTACTGAAATCACATGACTTTGGCAGTTTGATACACGCTCCGAACCACTGATTCGAAACAAAAGATTCGTAAAGCTTCGAAGCTTCATGAAGCAGTGTTTTGAAATCGCCCATCACTAGATATTGTTGAATAAAATCGTTATTTTGTTTTTTTGGTGCACAAAAAGTATTCTTGTCGCTTCATAACATTAAGGTTGAACCACTGTAGTCACATGAACTGTTTTAAATATGTCTTTAGTAACTTTCTGAGTGTTTTAAAATGTTAATTGTCTTGCTGTCAATGGAGGCCTCACTGAGCCATCGGATTTCATCAAAAATATCTTCATTTGTGTTCTGAAGATGAACGGTCTTATGGGTGTGAAATGACATGAGGGTGAGTAATTAATGACTGAATTTTCATTTTTCAAATAATGACTTTATTCAACAAATTCATCTCTCCCCTGTCAGACTTGACGCAGTGAAAGCACTTCAATGCTTCCATGTTTACGTCTGAACGGCGACTCATTATTGGCCGGCTCCTGCGTCAGGATCACATAAATGCGTCATGCTGCTCATGTAATCAACGTCGGCCAATACTGAGTCGCCATTCTGACGTAGAACCTGGAAGCTGCAATGAAAATAGCATAGGAGAATTTGTTGAATAAAGTCATTATTTTTGTTTTGTTTTTGCGCACAAAAAGTATTCTTGTCGCTTTACATTACGTTTACATAACATTAATGTTGAACCACTGTGGCCACGTTGACTATTTTAACAATATTTTTACTACTTTTCTGGACAATGAATTTCATAATTTCGTTGCTTTCTATTGAGGATAAAAAAATTTAAAATAAAAAAAACTTCTTGGATTTCTTCAAAAATATCTTAATTTGTGTTCTGAAGATGAACGAAGGTCTTATGGGTGTGGAACAACATGAGGGTGAGTATTTAATGACAGACTTTTTATTTTTGGGTGAACTAACCCTTTAACCCACAATTTACAAATTCTACCTAAAATCACTAACCCAGTCAAGTATACGAATAGTGTGAAATATGGAATAAAATAACATTAACCCAGGGTGCAGAATCACATGGGCTTAATTTTAAATGTGAAAAGCCCATAGGAAAGTAATATGATCTATTGTATCCCCGTAAATAGCATTTATACTTAACTTGACCCCCTTCTGCACATCTGGTTTAACTTTAAGGAAGTTGACTGGGATGCAAGGAGCGTTTGTGGATTTTTTTGCATTAAGAGCTCTAGACGATGAAAATGTCAATTGTCTTTCCTCACGTTGGCTCCTTAATATCAGTTAGTTATACATGTCACATGTCTCATTATTGTGTTGACTTGATCCTTTCAACTCTGGACTGACTGTGACCTCATATCTAAACCAGTGTGAAATGCCAAGTGTATCCTTAAATGCTCAGAGGTTTTCTCTGACTTTATCATTCTTGTTGCCCTTGCCGAGAACATGTATGGAAATATTGTCATATTGCCAAAACAAACACGGACAGCAGTCAGGCGGCTCTACACACTCTGCCTCTGCCATGTAGGTGACCGCTGAGTGAAATCAATGTACAAAAGCTTTATGCACGTATCAGCACTGTTCAAACATCTGCGTTGCATAAAGTTTGAATGGATGAAGGAAAAAACAAATGGCTAAAAATGCAAGACGGAAATACCAATACAGAGACATTTTTCCCTCCCCCTTCAAGTTCCACAAACATTCCTGGAGTTGAACATGAGGCTCGGTTCACGCTGCCATTCCAACAAGAATCTGGCGGTAAAGATAGCGCTGATAAAGAGAGTGACCCATCATCTGGATAGAGATGATTAACTCTTCAGGAAACACTCTCATTAAAACAGATAAATTACATGATAAAAGATGGTAACAGACCAATAAATGAGCAATAAACTCATTTAAAAGTTGTCACGAAATGAAAATTTTAAATATATTTTGTAAGTGCCTAATATTTATATTATTGTAAGTTATTCATCCATGTGTTTCATTTTTTTTAATAAAACGGTTAGTTCCTGTCCTTGATTCTGATTGGTCAATAGTTAAAACCATAAATCACGACTATGATCTCTTCACCCAACGGTTCTGTCTATCACTACACAACACCCTTAGCAACGTAAACTGTATGTTCTCAGCTGATATTGTTCATTGAAGCTTACTGTATTATGTAGAAGAGTATTGTGAGAAAGAGATCGAGTGAGCGAGTTTATTACCTGCATTCAGATTTAGCATTTTCCTTCAGGTCAGTCCTGTTCATAATAAAAAAATCTGTTTAAATGTCCGCTGCAATATCTTGTCCTTTTAACAGTTAAGGGGTTTTCCCGTGACTGACAGCGCTAGTCAAAGCATTTGTCAGTTGCGTCTTGTTTCCGTGTTCACAACAATTCAGTCTTTTCAATGTAAAAGTCTTCGCTACTGACTGACACACTCATAAAGACAGTCTTTGCCGCCATCTAATGGCGTAATAATGTAACTTCTGTTGCTGTTCACCGTCAGGGACTATTTTTTCCGGCGGAAGGAAGTCTTTTAGTGAAAGTTTACTTCATGAAAGTTGCACTGATACATATTTTTGGCTTTAATATTTGTATTGTGTGGTTTTATAAAAGCAATAAGGTACTCGAGGCTGTGTTGTATCGTGAATAAGTCACGGCTGAAGGGGTTGCTCCGCCTAACAACGCCCTTCGGCCGTGACTTATTCACGATACAGCACAGCCTCGAGTACCTTATTTACATAAGTTCCCATATTATCCTATTTTAAAGGTTTTGTTTTGGAGGTCTCCTACAATAGGTTCACATCCAAGGTCAAAAAACACTTTAATTTTCTCATAACATACATTGAGTCATCGCCTCTTTTCTCGCAGTGTCTGAAACCCCTTCTTTCCATTCCTTTACATCACCTCATTTCTCATTTCTCTGATTGGTCAGAAGGCCCAGTCTGTTGTGATTGGTCTACTCAGCTCTGATTGGTCAGATGACCCAGTCTGTTGTGATTGATCTACCACTTACAGCGCATGTCAGAAACAAAACACCTATTACCATATCTGAATTTCATCTCCGGAGGCTTCCTCAGCGCCTGATACAGTGATCCGAATGGTAACAGTGGCGTTGATTTTTCCGTATCAATTTCAATTCTTTCAAAGCTTATCAATTCCAGACTGAGTCCTCTTCCTTTGGGGGTGCATGCAAAGTGGATTCGCAGGGCTGAAAACAGGGTCTTCCCGACATGTCGACAGCACAAACAAACCTTTTCCAGGCCTCTGCAACAATTACTGTTTGAGGGTGGGTCAAAGTAGATGTTCGTGGGCAGCCAATGAAAACCATAGGCTGGCATTACGCAAATTTGTTACATTGTTACGTAGGTGTGTAACAGGAAGTGAAACTGGAATTGCTGATGACTTGTTTCAGCAATTCAGAATCGAGTCTTTCTTTTAGGAGACAATAGCTGCGTCCGAAATCGCGTACTGTTGAGTAGGTACTACATTTGAATTTAAATTTACTTCACTACTGTTGAAAAAGTACATTCTATATAGTACGAATGCGTGTAGTATGAATGAATTCGGACATACTACATACTCCATGTTATTACTGTCACATGACCTACCAGCGTCAGTTACGTCCCTTCAACTCCATTCACAAATCCTCTCCCGTGGCCTCATGGGATAGTAAAGTGTCCATCGTATGCGCACTTCAGAATCTCGCCGGAAGTAGTAAGTCATCCGGGTACTTTTCCCCTACTGTTTTTCGAATACTAACTATGCGAACAGAGTAGTATGTCCGAAGTGTTTCGCGTACTATATAGTAGAGAAGTATTCGATTTCGGACGCAGCTAAATAACTTTGTCACGCACTAAAATTTTGTAACATTTGTAAATGGTTTGAAATCTCTGATCAGATTTCAGATTTTCCTCACTTGTTGTGCATCGAGTAATTGCGACTCTATTAAACATTGCAAATGTTACTCATTCCCATTATTTATACTGTTGTTTTCAATGAATGCGTTTACATTTGGACACGGAGACCGAGATCAGTTTTTCAGAACTAATTTTTCATGTAGTCTACATATTACAAGCCTCCTTTCTTCTTCACCTGAGGGTCCTACAGTACATCCACGGTTTACTCCCTTGAAAGGCCTGGAAACTTCCTCCAAACACTGAGCATTTTAAATAACCCAGCCATTCATTTTAAATCAGCAGATCAAAATGCTCGCTTAGTGACCCTTTAATTCCCCCATGACTGGGGGCTATTTTGTCCCTCAAACGCCTCTGTGGAGACTCAATGGAGACAGTTGCTTGGGAGAGTCCCATCGTATTTTCTCCAACCCATCACAGGTTCTGGTCTGGCAGGTACTAAACCCACATGTGGTTATTTAGGAGCACCTTCTATGATCCCCTCAATTCAAAACCAGATCTGACAGAATTTATTTTTGGTCAACATAATTAAGAAATGTTGTGACAGCTCCTAGCAAATTACTGCTCGGGCAAAGGCCAGACATATTTCACCAGCTGTGTCTT
This sequence comes from Anabarilius grahami, assembly GCA_003731715.1. Taxonomy (NCBI): domain Eukaryota; kingdom Metazoa; phylum Chordata; class Actinopteri; order Cypriniformes; family Xenocyprididae; genus Anabarilius; species Anabarilius grahami. Next base: position 398,990 of record RJVU01051924.1, read on the forward strand.
ATGCAAGTCACAAAGGGTCAGTTCTATTCTCAGATTTGATTAAGATATGAGGACACTGCTAGGACGTTTCCAAAATATAGGACCAAGTCCTCAGGATCAAAAGCATCAAACACTGGATTAAAACATCAGCCTCATCTTATCATGATACAAAGTTAAGTTAATACATCACACATATGATGTCAGTGGAATACAGTTGTTCAGTGTTTGTTGAGTATTGGCTGACTGCTCCCTCTAGTGGAAAACATCTGAAGCACAAAAAAAAAGTAGCAGTGAGACAACTAAATATAGATGACCTAAAATTAATTTACTCACCTTTATGTTTTTCAAATGGGACAATTTTTTTTATTTTTTTTTCCTCCAAGTGGAAAACATTTTCCATATTGTCAATGCAGATGAAATGTGATCCATATAGGCTGACTCGTGTACCAGTGATGCCACAATGTAAGTGGTTTATCATTGGTTCCAATTGCCATTGATGCCAAACTTGTTGTGATGTGTCTTAAAGCACCATATTTAAATACAGTTTACATCCCTACTGTTCAAAAGATTGGGGTCAGTACGAGTTATTTATTGAAAGAATTTAATACTTTTATTCAGCAAAGATGCATTAAATCTAATTTTCTGATCAAAATTGACTGTAAATACATTTAAATCAAATAAATGCTGTTGTTAATGGAAGCTTGTCAGTTTAAATTGCGATAATTGCAACATATTCCCCCGGTTTCACAGACGAGGTTTAAGATAGTCCCAGACTAAAATGCATGTTTGAGCTGTTTTAACTGGAAGTAACTTAAAATATGTCAGTGCCTTTTTTTTGTCGCAAGATTTACACTAGTAATATTTTTTTAAGGCATGTTTATAAAACATACTTAAATGAACTAAGGCCTAATCCTGGCTTAATCTAAGACCTGTCTGTGAAACCAGGCCTTAATCTCATAATTCAGATTTTTATTTTTTTATTTTTCCTCACAATTGTAAATTTACATCTTGCAATTCTAACTTTTTTCTCAGAGCTGTGAGATATAAAATTGCAATTGCGAGTTATAAAGTCAGAATTGTGAGATATAAAGTCCAATTCTTTATATGAAAAGTATAAAAACAGTATTTTTTCCCCTCAGAATTGAGAGTTTATATCATGCAATTCTAAGAAAAAAAAAGTCAGAATTGTGAGATAAAAAGTCACAATTACCAGTTTTATTTTTTATTCAGTAGTGGAAACAAGCTTCCACAGTTCTTTGAACTTTATATACATAAAAAAAAAGTATGGTTTCCATAAAAATATTAGGCAGCACAACCGTTTTAAAAACTGATAATATGTAATGTTGATAAAAAACACTGGAGTAATGGCCACTGAAAATGTAGCTTTGCCAAAATTTTTTAATATATTAAAATATATTTCAATCATGACAATTCAGAATGGATTTAACATATTTAGTTATTTTTATGTTACATGTTAATTAAGTTTTTTAGTCTTAATTGAATGTCAATTTTAATGTATTTGTTCTTGGCAGACTATATCTGCTACGCTGCTGCTGTTGATTATTGCTGTGAGCATGTAAGATATGCTGCTGCTGCATAGTCATTCATAAACCCCATAGCAGATCTAGTCAGGTGGAGCTGGGGAGGTGGAGGGGTTCAGCAAACACTGAACCAGACTATTTGAATGTTGAGCAAGCAATCTCATTGGCTGCAGGATCAGCAGAGGCCAATCAGCTCGTGCCATGTGGTAATGATGTGATTGCTTGCATCTAGAGCTTCATGACTGAACTATAATCTTAATTTGGAATATTTCACAATAGTACTTTAATTTGTACTGTGTTTTTGATCAAATAAATGCTGCCTATTTTTCAAAAACATTAAATATATCTTACCGACCCCAAACTTTTGAACACCACTGTACATTAGTGGAGGAGCAGATTTTAAGAGAGTAATTACTAAATTTTAGTCTATTCCGCACCTAAAGCTATCATATGATTTGAGAGTGACTCAAAATACTGTGTACGATCATCCTTCCTTTCCATTCCCCCCCCAGTTTGACCGACTGCTCCTGTTCCCTGTTGAATTTTACTGTAAGGAAGAGCAACTAGAACAGCCTGTTTGGGGGGGGGAATCATACAGGTGGGTCTGGAGGGACAAAGAAAAAAACAAAACAAACAACAACACTCGAACCACAAAATATTTCTAGTCAAATTTACTGAGACAAAACAGTCCAATTATTCATATAATACATATGAACCTTCAATCATGTACCACATTCTGTTTTTCTCTTTGTCTGGCTGTCTACAAGAAGCAAACTATCGCCTACATTAAGACTCAAATATTAACCGTAATCCTTTAAGACTTCCTAAACTCTGGAAAAGTAACCAACCTTTCAAGATTTGGTTAAATAAATCATCTGCGAAGTGCATAAACTGCATATACATATGAAAAGCACACGTTCAAAACAAACAAACAAAAAAAAAAAAATAGTATGTGTACAAATTCTTTCACCAATTACTTGGCACTCAGAGCAAAAAGGCACAAGCGATATATCAAAAGGCAAAGCAAGAATGAACAAGCCAGCTGAGTTATCGGCAGTGCATGAAAGGCAATGATATGACACCAGTAAAAAAAACTACAGAGCAACACTCATATATTACAAAGCTATGAAAATGAATGTATAAAAAAAAGAAAAAAAAAAGACATCAGATTCTTTTTTTCTCAAAAGAAAAAAAAAAACAGTTCCTTTCACTATGAATTCAGGTCATCTCTTCATATGAAGAATCCTGCTCACTTTAGTCTTTAACAAAACTATGAAAAGAGAAAACAGAAGACAATAAATACACAATTTTCAAAGTATTTGAGGTTAGACTACAGTGAGTAAATACTGCCACCATGTGGCGACATTGCAGCATGAAGACAATGCAAGTGTTTATCAGTCGCATAATGGATTTGACAGTTTTTTTTTTTTTACTCAAGTCAACTAATGGCTTTTTGCACTGCCAGGTGTGTAGGGAGATTCTTACCTTCCACCGGTTTCCACACTCGTTGCACAGCACGAAGGTGGTCATGGGTTCATCTGCGCTGCGTGTCTGGACCTGCGGCGAGAGAATGCGCATTACATTCCTGCTTGTTTCATGCTTCAATGCAGCTTTAGCCCATTTGCGAACTTCCTTTCAGACATGCGAACGGATCAAAGACTTGTGCGAATCTGCTCTGAGCATGAAATGTGGGGCTGTTTGTGTTTCAGAAACTTGATCCGCCCTCGTTTTCTTTTTTAAAGTGTGGCTTAAGTGTACAAATACTTGTGTAACCTACTGCTGTGTCACGCTCAGATTGATAGCTGTTTTTATAAAGATGGCAAGTATAAACACTTCTGGTAATAAAGCGGTCCTAAACGCTGGTGAGATGTTGTAACAGCATACCTGAGTGTAAGTGCAGTTCTTGCCCCTGCATTTTCCACAGATGAACATGTCAGTCTCTGTGCCGCCCACTTTGGAGAGCTGATGCTCTCGAATGGACTCCTTGGTCAGCGCTTTCCTGATCTCTTTCAGCTCTGCGCTTGCCATCTCCTGCCAAACACGCAATTAAACACAAACACGCTTCACATCCTGCAGAGAAGCTGCAATTTACTAGACCTTAAAGGGTTAGTTCATCCAAAAATGAAATTTCTGTCATTAAGTACTCATGTTGTTCCACATCCGTAAGAACTTCGTTCATATTCGGAACACAAATTAGGATATTTTGGATGAAATCCGAGAGGTTTTTTTAATCCCCCATAGAAAGCAATGTAATTAACATATTCAAGGTCCAGAAAAGGTCTGGATTTCATCAAAAATATCCATATATATTTGTGTTCCGAAAATGAACAAAGGTCTTATGGGTGTGGAATGACATAAAGGTAAGTAATTAAAGGTGCAATATGTAACATTTTTGCAGTAAAATATCCAAAAACCACTAGGCCAGTGTTATATATTTTGTTCACTTGTGTACTTACAATATCCAAGTACTTACAATTTAATTCCATGGTGACTAACATTTCTCAAGCCAAAATCAAATCCAAACGTACCTCTGCGGTCATACTGGCGATGCGGTCCGGCGAGATGTTGCCACACAAGACGTTCCGCCGTAAGTCTGGGTTTTTCTGGTCCTTGAGGTTGGAGATGCGACTCCTCAGTCTGGTCTTGTACTTCATGTCAGTGGATTTGAACTCCTGGTAGATACGTGTGTCATGAAGTCCAGTCAAGGAAGCACAAAGTCATTATTTTACATTCTCCTTTGAAGGGGAAGCAAGCAGGTTTTTAAATATTTTCTCCTCTCGCAGAGACTGCTGTAAGTAAACCATTTGTTGGCGCATTTTAATGAAGTGTAAACACTGTGGTGCTATCAAAACATTGCACCGTTTGTTTGAGGTAAGAGGTCACGACCCCTGCTGGTAGATGTTGTAACTACACAATTTGCAGGCAAAATTCATCTTTCTCTGTTCAGAGTTGTGTATTCAAAATCAATTTTACCAAGCAAAATATGAATCACCAACATTTTATACACTGCCGTTCAAAAGTCTGGGGTCTGTACGTTTTGTTTTTGTTTTTGAAAGAAAATATTTTTATTCAGAAAGGACAACATTTTTCTATAAAAAAAAAATGCTGCTCTTTTTAACTTGGTTTCTAAATGGTTTCCAAAAATATATTCAAATTAAAAAAAATATATATATTTTTTTTTTTAAATATTCCACAACATTATTCTTTCACTAACCATCTTTGGTAATGAGAAGGATATAATCTTCAATCTGTGCTGCCAGGTGTTCACAGTCTACTCCGATTGTCTGGTGATCACCTGAGAAATATATACAAAGAATAATTTCCTTAAAAGTTGAAAAAAAAAAAAAAAAAAAAAGTTTATGCTTAAAGTGCCCCTATTATGCCATTTTAAAAGGTTCCTACTTGTGTTTTGGAAGTCTCCTACAATAGATTTACATGCATCAAAAGTAAAAAACACTCTTTTTCTCATAATATACATTACACCACCTAATTTCTCAAAGAGTCTGAAAACGGTTTGTTCATTTTCTCTAAACAGCTCCTTTCTGCAAGCTTACTCTATATCTGATTGGTCAGATGGCCCAATCTGTTGTGATTGGTCAACCGCTTACAGAACGTGTCAGAAACGAAACGCCCATTACCATTTCTGAATTTCCGCTTCGAATGCTTCCTCAGCACTCGATACACAGTAACTGTGGCGTCCGTTTTTCCATATCAATTCCAGCCCGAGACCTCATCCTTTTGAAGTGCGTGCAAAGTGGATTTGCTTTGGCAGCGCAGAAAACAGCATCTTCTCTACATGTTGACAACATGAACCAAACTCTTCCAGGCCTCAGTTACAACTCCAGTGTTTGAGGGCGGGTTAAAGTAGACGTTGTTCGCGGGCAGCCAATGAAGACCATAGGCAGGGATTATGTAAATCTGTTACATTGTTATGAAGGTGTGTAACAGGAAGTGAGACTGGAATTGCTTGAGACTCATTTTGCCAGTTCAGAATCAATGCTTTCTTTTAGGAGACAATAACTTTGTTTTGCACTTTGCTGACCTTTTGCATTCACAAACATTTATATTACACACTGCATGAAAGGTAATATTCGAAAAAGCATAATAGGGGCACTTAAAAAAAAATAATAACCCACAACATTTAACCTAAAAGCAAGGATATGACAAAGCCTTCAAATTATTATATTACACTTTTTTTTTCCAACGTCTGTCTCTATAAAGGTCCCTAAAAGAACTAAAGCACAGAAGATAAATTCTCTTTTACAACCCGAATTCGGGAAAAGTTGGGGCGTTTTTTAAATTTGAATAAAATGAAAACTAAAAGACTTTCAAATCACATGAGACAATATTTTATTCACAAAAGAACATAGATAACAAATGTTTAAACTGAGAAATTTTACAATTTTATGCTCAAAATGAGCTCATTTCAAATGTGATGCCTGCTACAGGTCTCAAAATAGTTGGGACGGGGACATGTTTATCATGGTGTAGCATCTCCTCTTCTTTTCAAAACAGTTTGAAGACGTCTGGGCATCGAGGCTATGAGTTTCTGGAGTTTTGGTGTTGGATTTTGGTCTCATTCTTGCCTGATAAAGGTTTCCAGTTGCTGAAGAGTTTGTGGTCATCTTTGACGTATTTTTCTCTATAGGTGAAAGATCTGGACTGCAGGCAGGCCAATTCAGCACCCGGACTCTTCTACGACGAAGCCATGCTGTTGTAATATTTGCAGTATGTGGTTTTGCATTGTCCTGCTGAAATACACAAGGCCTTCCCTGAAATAGACGTCATCTGGAGGGGAGCAGATGTTGCTCTAAAACCTTTATATACCTTTCAGCATTCATAGTGCCTTCCAAAACATGCAAGCTGCCCATACCGTATGCATCTGATAATATCAGAGATGCTGGCTTTTGAACTGAACGCTGATAACAGGAAGGTCTCTCTCGTCTTTAGCCCAGAGGACACGGCATCTGTGATTTCCAACAAGAACGTCAAATTTGGACTCGTCTGACCATAGAACACTTTTCCACTTCGAAACAGTCCATTTTAAATGAGCCTTGGCCCACAGGACACGACAGCGCTTCTGGACCATGTTCACATATGGCTTCCTTTTTGCATGATAGAGCGTTAGTTGACATCTGCAGATGGCACGACGGATTGTGTTTACCGACAGTGGTTTCTGGAAGTATTCCTCGGCCCATTTAGTAATGTCACTGACACAATCATGCCGATGAGTGATGCAGTGTCGTCTGAGGGCCTGAAGACCACGGGCATCCAATAAAGTTCTTCAGCCTTGTCCCTTACGCACAGAGATTTCCACAATCTTTTTACTCTCTCTTTCACAGCTCTGCCCATCTTTACTTCTGAGAGACTCTGCCTCTCTAAGACATCCCTTTAATAGCTAATCATGTTACAGACCTGACATCAATTAACTTAATTAGTTGCTAGATGTTCTCCCAGCTGAATCTTTTCAACATTTCTTGCTTTTTCAGCCATTTGTTGCCCCCGTGCCAACTATTTTGAGACCTGTAGCAGGCATCAAATTTGAAATGAGCTCATTTAGTGGATAAAAGATAACATAACAAATGTTTAAAGGGATACATTTTACACTATGTTCTATTGTGAATAAAATATTGGCTCATGTGATTTGAAAGTCTTTTAGTTTTCATTTTATTAACATTTAAAAAAGTCCCAACATTTCCGGAATTTGGGTTGTATAAACTACAAATAACACAGTCCACACAGTAAGATCCAATGAATTACGTTAACTCAAATTATTTGATGCCATAAAGCAATTTTAAAGTCTTGTCAAAACCTATATTTATGACTAATTATTAAATATATTAATATATATAATTATATAAATTATATTTCTAAATATGAAATNNNAACTATAGACTATTCAAATACACAGTGTATCTAAAATTTAAGTGAATTTAGTAAACTCAAATTTTAAATCCCAACATGAAAATGAAACATTAACAAATCTCCCCCTTTAGTCATTTATTTCAAGAATACATTTTATAACACTTAAATTTCAACATTTTAGTTCACTTAATTTCACAGTAAGTGTTCATGTAACTTTGTTTAATTAAGTGCAATGAACTTTCATTTATGTTTGAGTAAAATGAACTTGTTTATTCAGTAAATTTCACAGTGAAGTTACTTACTCAGCTTAATTTGTTCAGGGCTTACCATCAGTCTGTAGGGCCGCCACCAGCAGCTCTCTGCATTTGGTGCGCACACTGTCCGTCGTGATGGGTGCAGGTGGGAAGGAGGTGAATTTTGGGGTGACTGGGGTGGTGGGAGTTTTTGGTGTCTCTTGTTTGTTACTAGACAACATGGGGTAACAACATTTCACCGTTTCGTAAAACTGCTTAAAATGATATGTATTGTAAAAACACTGAGTGTGCAAAAAAGTATTTGCTTTCTTAATATTCATGTTTGTTTCCCCTTTTACAATTTCTTTATTTGTGAAAAATACTATAATGGGATTAAAGTATCAAGAGGTTGCTATTTAAAGTATAAAAGTTTATTTTTTCCACATTATTTTTTATAGTGATTCATTTTCAAATGATGTAGTTTAGTAAATGTAGTATATATTGTAACACGCATTATTTACCATCTTTGAATTAAAGTGTGAAATCATATATCAGCCATCAAAAAATCCATATCCAATCAACCACTAGTGACAAGTAGCTTGAAGATTTTACGTGGTCTTTTCTTTTCTTTTTAAAAAAAATAAATAAATAAAACATGCACAAATTAATTGTTTGGAAGATTGTTTTTTGCCACAATATTTAAAAAAAATTAAGATAATTGTGACAGTTTATATCACAATTCTGACTTTTTTTCCCTCACTATTGTCATAATGTCAGAAATGCGAGATATAAACTCGCAATTCTGACTTTTTTCTTGCAATTACAAGTTTATATCCCGCAACTGACTTTTTTCCCCTCACAATTACAAGTTTCTATCCTGCAATTCTGACTTCTTTTCTCGCAATTGCAAGTTTCTCTCACATTTCTGACTTTTTTTCCCCCCCAGTTACGAAATTATATCCTGCAATTCTGAGTTTTTTCTCGCAATTACGAGTTTATATCCCTCAATTCGGATCTTTTTTCGCAACTACGAGTTTATATCCTGCAATTTTGACATTTTCCTTGCAATTGCAAGACAAACTCGCAATTCTGACTTCTTTGCTCACATTATTTCCTCACAATTACAAGTTTATATCCAGCAATTCCGACTTCTTTTTTCACAATTGCAAATTTATCTCTGCATTTCTGACTTTTTTCTCACAATTATGAAATTAGATCTTGCAATTCTGGCTTCTTTGCTCACAATTACGAGTTTATATCCCACATAGGGATGTTCATATTGACCGATTAACCGTTAAACTGTATTTTCCGTGCTCAAACTCATGCATAAAGCTTGGCGCAAAACACCAGCGAAAGTAATGAATGTGTCAGGAAAAAATAGCAAGGATACATTTTAATAACAGATTAATAAACTAGTGATAAAGTCAGTGTCGGCTATGAAGTTGACGAAGCTCTCATCTCTGCAGGACAGTGGACGTGCCTTTGGAGAGAAATGCAACTTTCATATGGATTACATAATCAGGGAGTATCTGTTTTCGATGTGAATTGGTTCTTTTAAGATTAGAAATTTCAAGCTTTCAATAGATACATTTATATTTGCGGGGCAAGTATACGCTGAGTTTCGGTTCATTTATAAGATGGAGACAGACGGCAGAAAGCTCATCCTGACTGCTTTCTTTATTTTACAAAGGCACAACATTTTGTTGTTATTGTGAGTATACACAAATAGTAGATATTTACAGTTTAGTTTTATGATGTATTACTGTTATCTGTATGACGTAGTATTTTAAGTTGTTTTGGAGGTATTTTAAGTGATCGCTCCATGTCTCAGTCAAGCGCGCAAATCCTTTAACATCCACCCTGCAGGTGTGTGAATCCTCACGTTCTGCTGTTTGCACAAGTAGGGTTACAAAAAAAAAAACGTTTTATTGTTTGTCACAGACACTTTTAATTCTATTTTTGTTTAATACTAACGTAACGTTCAAATCTTCTCAGTTAACAGTCAATTGTCGGTCATGAAGATTAACCGAAATGAACATCCCTTTCTTGTCTTAGATATGCGAGATATAAACTTGCAACTGCGTGCTATAAAGTCCAATTCTGAGGAAAAACATCAGCTCACAATTCTGACACTTTCTTAAAATTGCGAGTTTATATCTCACAACTCAAAAAAGTCAGAATTGTGGGATAAAAATTTGCAATTACCTTTTTTATTTTTTAATTCAGTGGCGAAAACATGCTTCCATTGAACTGTTCACAATAAGATCTATAATATGCATTTAGAAAACAGATAGGATGAATTTTCACTTCATGCCGACTTTAATGGTTAGATCCCACACACCTGGTGTCACTGGATCCAGGACAGTCTTTAGAAGACGAGGACTGGAGAGGAGATCCTCCTTTTTTCTTCTCCTCCGATTTGCCTTCAGAACCATCTACATAAAAGAAGATTCACAGTCCAGCTTTAACATCAGACACACTCATTGCATTCACTACCACCAAGTTAACTTCCTTAATATAGCAACAGCAAGAAATCAAACAGACAGCAGCCTTGTCCCACCACTTTTTATAATGAACCTCTTCAGTCTCTCAGTTGTTGTCATTCACCCTGAAATAAGGAAAACCCTCATCTAAACTGTCTTTTTTAAGCTGTCTGAGTGTGAATGGAGAAGCAGTACCCAGCAGTTTCTTCCAGGTCTTGATGAGTGATTTGGCCAGTGTCTGCACCTCCTCATCCGAGCTCTGCTTCCGCACCGCATTCACTGACATCCCGATCCGCGTCGACTGCACCGTGGGCCACAATGAAACAGTGGGAAGATCACATTTGTTATAATAAATAGAACACACATCATCACATCATCCAAATTATGATATATATTGCAACTTATTATATACATTTTGCTCAAAATAACCAATTATAAAGCTTTGACTAACTGGTCACTCTTCTGCTATGAAATGAGAGAGGGGATCATAATAAGTAAATAAAAGAATGAGCAAATTAATTATTATTAGGCACGATATCCTTTACTGTTTTAATCACATTCAATCAGGCATTGATCTGAAAAGACTAAAGGCCAGTTCACAACAAAAGCGATAACTATAACATTAAAATTGTTCTAAATATAACAGAATAGCAGAGTCCACACCACTACTATAACGGCACAGAGGAATTATATTGTTGGTTTTTTTTCCAGCTGATGAACGATAAAAACCGCCAATCAGAATCCAGAATCTATCCTGCTTTAAAGCGGCAGACGACAAACTGCAACGTGTGCTTAGAATAAACCGAACGATATCATTCTCTGGAGTGAACGCTAATATAGTTATCTTTACAGTCACTATTCTGGGTGTGAGCGGGCCTTAAGACACAGACGTGTCTGTTTGTCTGTACATTAAAGGGTTAGTTCACCCAAAAATTTCAGAACACATTTAAGATGGTTCAATATTAATATTACAAAGTGACGAGAATATTTTGGTGCGCCAAAAAAAACGACTTATATAGTGATGGTAACTATAAATTGTTCTAATGTCACTTAGGGCCCTATTTTAACGATCTAAACGCAAAGTGTAAAGCGCACGGCGCAGGTGCACTCAGGGCGTGTCCAAATCCACTTTTGCTATTTTAACGACGGAAAAACGGTCCGTGAAATGGGTTGTCCCTATTCTCTTAATGAGTAATGGGCGTAACGTTCAATAAACCAATCAGAGTGTAATCTCCCATTCCCTTTAAGAGCGAGATGCGCTCGCGCCACGGCGGATTGCTATTTACATGGCGGAATTTGTTGTCGAAATTACCTGTTAAGTGGCCAGTCAATCTTTCAGTCGTCTGCGTTGGATGCAGGCTTTCGAATAGCTCCGCGCGATGAGTCAGTTAATATATATGTGTGGGTATTGGCACGATTGTTCGATTAATTAGCCAATTTCGTTCATCATTATAAGTAGTAATAGGCTGAATTGAAAATAGGTAGCCTAATTCTAATACACGCAATGACTATTCATCATTACATTTTTATATTTATGTAGCCTACACAATAATATTATTTTACACTGTAATACGTTTGTTTTTAATATTTGGCATGTTTGTGTGATGCGCATCCCTGTGTGTAATAAGCAAAGTCAACGCGCACTGTGGACGCGCCCAGAGGCGCAGTTTCTACCAACGCGCTCTAACAAATAAATATTGCGCCATTGACTTTAGACCAGGTTTGAGTTGGTCTATTGCGCAGTCTATTTTCAGCTCCTTAAAATAGCAATGCGCCGGCAATGCGCCTGAACACACCTCTTTTTTAGACCAGCACGCCCATGGGCGCACTAACTGGCGCAAATGCATACTAATTTAAGGACGTGGCGCTGAACGGGAAAACGCGAACGGCGCCGGACGCAAACTAGCAAACACACTTTTTATTATAGGGCCCCGAGTGTTACTGAACAATAACAAATAATCAGAACATTTTCAATCATTAGGTCATGTTGTAGTTCATTATTTTTAAGTCTTTAAGTATTAGGTATTTGGTGCTGTGATGAACAACATTGCGAATACAAAAAACTGAATGGCTGTTTGAAGCATTTTAATTACTGTTCGGAGCTGCTTTGTTTATGGGGTTTCCGGGGTAACCGCTGCACTTCCATCAGCACCCTCTGCTGTCAGAGATTGAACGTGCACTTTCATTCAGCGCGTCTCCTTCACTCGTTCCGGCATGGAAGCATACAGCGGAGGTTGTGCATTTTATCGTGAATATTCATTATCGTGACATAATGCATTTCCGAAAATTGTCACATGTCTGCTGGTGGGGGACTCAATTTCTCATGACACTGGTTTCCAAACCACATTTTGTCATGAAAACACACTAGAAGCGGAGCGGGAAATGACGCGAAACAATCATTAAAATCAGCACGCGTCACGTGATTTCAGCAGTTTGGCACGCGATAAGAATCATGATTCGACACAAAAGATTCGTAACGCTCCGAAGCTTCCTGAAGCAGTGTTTTTGAAATCGGCCATCACTATATAAGTCGTTATTTAGTTTTTTTGGCGCACCAAAAATATTCTCGTCGCTTTATAATATTAATACTGAACCACTGTACTCACATGAACTGATTTAAATATGTTTTTAGTACATTAATGGATCTTGAGAGAGGAAATGTCATTGCTCAGGCCTCACTGAGCCATCGGATTTCATCAAAAATATCTTAATTTGTGTTCCGAAGATGAACAAAGCTCTTACGGGTGTGGGAACGACATGAGGGTGAGTAATAAATGACATTATTTAAATT
>RJVU01051924.1:421551-440154 GCA_003731715.1 Anabarilius grahami
CTGTGATTTACATAGCAACAAACTAAACGCAGCTATTTTTAACACACGTGATGTTCTGTGTTGGCAGTCTAGAAATGATACTGGCTTGATCCAAAACACTATCATAGTTGTTGCTTTATTATTAAAACAATTACAAATCTTGTCAGCAGGTCCTCAACCCAAACACAAGCTCAACACTTCACCACAACGCTAATCTCTAAAACACATTAACATAACAGAAACCTTTAAATACCAACATAATAGAATATTAAACATAAAGAAGTCTCCATTTTCTCATCTTGCTAAAAATGCATAAAATAACACTTTATTTCAACATTTACTCTCCCAATTCAGCCTCGCACAAAGCATGATGGGAAGTGAAAGTCCTGTTTGATTGGGTTACTGACTGAAAATGAAAAATGAAAACATCAAATGAATTCAACCAGTAACCATTTCAAGTCAATTTAACATGAAGCAATCACATTTCAACCAGAAACAATTGTGTTAAAAAAAAGAAGTATATCAATATCGTTATGTATCTAAGTAATACATGTGTCTTCTTTGAAACACAACATTAATCTGAAGTTAAACCTCCTCCTGGTAGGTTTAATTTAAGCCTCAGTTTAGTCCTGGACTAGCTCTAGTCTTCCTCCTGGAAATCAGCTTATTAAACTCTGGACTAGACTAAAGTCGCGCACACACTTAACGATTGTAAGGCCGATTATGAATGTAATTTGATACTTTGGACGCGTTTGAGCGCGATCAGTCATGTCTGCGATTACAGTCGGTGTTCAAATTCCATGTGAAAGTATATAAATCGGCTTCAGTCGCAGGAAACAATCACTTGTGTGTTGAGCACAGTCTTAGAATGTTTTAGCCAGTCGTTAAATGTGTGCCCGGCTTAAGTCTAGCACTATTTAAACCATGACAGAGAAAGCAGATTTCTGTTAATCTGGTTTAAAGGGCCATTTTAATCTAGGACTAGACTTAATCTCTGTCCGTGAAACTGCCCCATAGTCATTTTTAAACAATAGTTGAGTTAAATAAAACTTTTAACCCAATCTCTGGGTTTGTCCATTTTCAACCCAACTTGGGTTGTTTTTAACCCAGCATTTTTTAGTGCATGATTAAATTGTACAGTAAAATAGTAAAAAGTAATAATATGTGATTTATATATGTAATCAATAAAAATGTAACTGCAGTCTGATTATGAGTATTTTAAAATGTAATATTCCAAAAATGAAGTGCTTGTAATTGGATGATCTGATTATGTAATCCAGATTATAATGAGTTTCTACCCAGCACTGGTGGAGATCGGGAAGAGGTTAAAGATATTTGGGATTTTATCTGTAGCTCTTCTAGTGTATATGAGGTTTACATCGTGGGTTCATGTTGATGTGACTGTGAATGGTGTGTGTGTGTGAGGTGAGTCAGGGGAAACCCCTTCTGGCAGGGAGTCCTGGTGGTGACACAGAGCTCCAGAACAGCAGGCATCCTGCCAGACGGCAACGTGCCAACTCTCTCTCTCTCTCCCTCACTCTTCCCATTCCCTACCGCGTCCCTCAAACGTTTCTCTCTATTAGAGCGTTTTAATGTCTCTGTTTTATTTCTCAATCACTCTTTTATTCTTTCACTCTATTATTTGTTTAATGCTCCTCATTAAAATGACTTACAGACACAGCAGAACTGGGATCTTGTTGCATTTTTATTAAAACTACATTTTTGTCCTTGTGACATTTTTTTCTTTGCATATTTGAGACAAACTCTTGAGATGAGTTCGTCTCCATTTCTTAAAATTGCACCAGTAACAAAACCAATCATGATTTTGTTCCTAATGTATGGTTTTTAAGTGGTCTAATGTGGAAAAAAAGTAAAAAATGGAATATTTTATACTACAGTTCAAAAGCTTGGCTACAGATTTCTAATAAATCTATACTTTTATTCAGTCTAAAAACAACTGACTAGAACCGTGACGCTACAAGATATTAAAATAACCTGATGTCTAAACTGTCGCATTGCTTAAACCTTTAATCACAAAATTGCGCAAACTTTTAATCACCTCTAAAATGTACTTTTTACTTTTACGAGTTAAAGCTGACAATAAAACATAATTACTCTCTCGCAGAAACATCTGAACTTCTGTTTAGAAGTCTTTAATCAAACTGTGTTTCAAACAAGTGTAGATTTTATTTTAATGAGAGGAAAATATGCGCACCAAAATCTGAACGTGCTCTTTTCCTCTTTCAGACGCGGTCAGCAACAAACAATCTCTAAGCTGAGCTTGGTCAGCACCGCTTAAAACAACAGGCATTGTCGCGGCCGCCCTTTTGTTTACAGATATCTGCGGCACTTTACAATAGAGCTCACTCTCTCTCTCAGCCTTTCCGTCAATCAACTCTAAAGTTAGCTCGTTTTTTTGTTTGCTGCAGGAGAGATCCCACCTCTCCCTCTTTTCCCGTCTGTATGTAGAAGGATGTGCGAGGAGAGACGAGGAGGAGGGGAGAGAGAAACTTGTAAAAATAACATTCCTGCATAAACACGCTCTGAAAATGGTCGCCAAGCAGAACGCATTCCTCACATTTCTTTTGAAACGTGATCAGTTTCTGAATCTCACCGTCGGAGAAATGACAGCCGCTGCAGGGTGGCAGACACGTGTTTGTGAAATACACAGAGATATCTGCTCATTCATAACCCAAACAGCATCTCTTACGAGAGAACGCTTTAGGTGCGGACCCGAGTCCGTCTGAAAGTCAGAGTCGAGTCGACTCCGATCCGCTCGCATACTCCGGTCAGGATTCTGGGATGTGGAGTGATGCAAACAGTGAAAAGACTGTATGTCAGCACCCTTAGAATCAAGGACCGGAACTAACCGCTGGCCATATAGGCTAAGCAAGATTTTATACTAGTTTTAATATTTTATATCATAATATAAAATATATTAAAATATAAAATATATATTATAATTTATATAATTACACTGTAAAAAATTATTTTATGGTGAAGTAAATACAACAGAAAAAACAAATGTAATTTTTACATGAAAAACCAAGTAAATTCTATATTAGTACTCAATTTAAGCTTGTAGAAATTAAAGCGTAAATATCGTTACATTATAAAATTAAGTAAAAATCATCATGCACTGGGACTTTAATAATAAATGAGGTCGATTTTTCGCTGTTTTTCCAGCTGTATTTACACTGTTTTATCATTGTTTTTGTGGTTATGTTTAGTAACTTGCCATTTTGTGACATTTGGAGTTCATTTTCTACTCAAAATGGCACATTCACACTAAAAAGAAAAACGATCTATCGATTGTTACCGTCATTGTGTATTGTGTACCAAGTATTGAGGTCTCTGTGTTCAGGTGCCGCATTATACTTCTAAAATATAGATATGATATCTACACAATATCTATAGTATTATTTACTTAGCTGTTTCTAAGTAAAACATACACTTTAAAAGCATGATTTAATTCAGCGGTATATTGTTTGAGTAAAATGTATTGCAAAAGAAACTTCAACAAAGTAGAAATTTCTCAACCTTAAAATTACTTATTTTCTTTGTTAATTTTACTTATCTTAGTTAAGTAGAGTTACTTAATTCCATATTTGAAATTTACTTTAAAAATATGCATGCAAAACTTTGCAAAAGTAAAATTAAATAAATTTGACTTATTGTTTTTTACAGTGTAGTTCAGTCGATAACTACATATATCACACAACTTTAAAGGGTTAGTTCACCCAAAAATGAAATTCTGTCATTAATTACTCTCCCTCATGTCGTTCCACACCCGTAAGACCTTCGTTCATCTTCAGAACACAAATTAAGATATTTTTGATGAAATCTGAGAACTTTCTGTTCCTCCATAGACAGCTAGGAAATACCATTTTGACACTTCAAAAAGTTCATAAAGAGATCGTAAAACTAATCGATATGAATCAAGCGGTTTAGTCCAAATTTTCTGAAGAAACTTTATATGATGAACAGATTTAATTTAGGCTTTTACTCGCATATAAACATTGATCAGCAAACATAAACAGAAGCTCAAACGAACCTGCTTGACACACAAGAACAAACCTCTTGCTGATTATTTAAATGAGGAATATTGTGAAGAAAACTCAAGATGGAGGCGTTTCAGGGAGTTCAGAAACACGGACACTGATATAGATGCGTAACACGAGAATGAACCTCACTGGTTCTCGCACGCGTCAAACATGCTTGAGCTTCCGTTTACCACAACAGATGTGTGAGTTGATGAACGTTTATATGTGAATGAGAGCCTAAATTAAATCTGTTCATCATATAAAGCGATCGAGTCTCTTCAGAAAATTTGAACTAAACCGCTCGATTCATATGGATTAGTTTTACGATCTCTTTATGAACTTCTTAAAGCGTCAAAGTTGTGTAGCTGTCTATGCAGGGACAGAAAGCTCTCAGATTTCATCAAAAATATCTTCATTTGTGTTCCAAAGATGAACAAAAGTCTTGTTTGGAACAAAATGATGGTTAATGGCAGAATTTTCATTTTTGGGTGAACTAACCCTTTAAAGTCAGCATGAAACAGAATTTGAATAGTCTTTTCTTCCCTCTTATGACATATGAGTGAAACGGCTTCTTGAACAAGATAAAAATGTAGGGATGAGCTTGATTTTGTCTATCAGAAATTGATTGGCTGGTTAAATGGTTGTGGTTTGAGATTGGTGGATCTCATGTAGACATGTGCCGGTATATGGTAATGCGATATATATCACGATAATGAATATGTGCGATATTGTTATCGTGGGCACTTCAAAATACCGTGAATAATAATTTATTACAAATTATTCCGATTTTTAGAATGCATTAAGAATACTTTATCCATCGACTGTTTAAAATGCACAACACCGCTGTATGCTTCGTCAAAGAGGCACTTTCACACTCTGACAGCAGATGGCGCTGATGCAACAGCAGAAATGCAGCGGTTACCCCGGTACCCTACACCTACTACAGTATAAATGTTATAAACAGCCATTCAGATTTTTGTATCCGCTATCGTGTTCATCACAGCACCAAACACTTAAAGACTTAAGGCTATTTATTTTCAAACTTAAACATTTGTATATTTTAATCTGGACTACAACATGCCCTAGATATTGTTTTAATATGTTCTGATTCTTTATAGTTCAGTCACACTTTACAATTAGGCTCCATTATTTAACTATTATTTAAATAATTAATTACTGACAATGAAAAATACTTCTAAAGCATGTATTCATCTTAATTTTAACATTTAACAACACAAAGTTGTAACTATATTATTTAATGGACCTGAGCTAAAATGAAAAGATGTATTTTTAAACTAACTTTAACAAAGAATAATAACTTCTGTAACAAATTTAGCTATTGCTCATTGTTAATGTTAATTAACTAACTAACACTAACTAATGTAAAGTGATACATATTGTTCTTTATAATTCTTTTCCACTTAATATTTTTGTATTACTTTATTGTACTTGTATGTTCAGAGTTCTTTTTGTTACAAGAAAAAAGTTATTAAACCTGTTATATTACAAACTTTTTTGCAACTTATTTCAATATCGTGATAATATCGTACAGCGTGATAAAAGCTTCAGCAATTATTGCAACATGGAGTTTTGATTCCGTCACATGACTAATCTCATGTGAGTGACAGGTTGTCCCGCCCTCGCGCCAGTAAACATCATCAGAGTAGAGATGTTGAAAAGAGAAGGGAGGGGAAGTTATTTTGATTAAAGATTTCTAGGGCTCATGAATTAAAAAATAATGATGTGCATTGATAAATTATAATTATATATTTTAAAAAAAAACAAGAAAATGTAAATTTGTGATTAATGTGATTAGTCATGAAAAAACTAAATAAATAAAATGAATACATAAGTAAATAAGTAACTAAATAACATCTTTGTAATCGTTTTTCCAATGCAAGTAATTCAGCTTTTCTCTTTTAAGCTGTTGGTTCTTTGTTTCAGAAACCTCTCCACAGTTCTATAAATGAGCCGCATGTTGATTCAGGAATCACTCATTTACAGTTTTTTTCAGTTGCTAACGAGCATTGTTCAATACCGAAACCACATTTTCAAAACTCTTCACACCGTCAGCGAAACAGAAGTCAACGCAGAGCAAACTGTGAACCATTTTTCATTGCTTTCAGACAAAATGCATTCAGTGACCACACTTTTCAAAATTCAGGAACTCTTTTCCCATTCGTGCTCCACAACATGCACAATACTGTGTATTTTCAGCACATTCTAATGCTGACACACTGCATTCAAAATGATTAAAAACACATTCAAAACAGAATGATGCCAAATTCCAAGCATTTATGCAGTAATTATTTTAAAATATTCTCAATTTTATTGCCAAAAATTGCCAGAGACGACATCAGATGTGATGTTGATGAGAACTTGTGGCCAAATGCAAGAGAGAGAGAGAGAGAGAGAGAGATAGAGAGCAGACTAGAACCCTCACTGTAATTTACTGTAATGAACAACTACACATGTTGTTACAGTAATGCGTAGAATGCTTTTTATTTATTCTTTTTTTATTATCATTGCAGCCCTGGAGTTTTTTCCCTCTTTTTTTCACCTTTTGGTTATAATTTTCAAGTACTATATTCATATAAAAAAATGAAATTTGGATTAATTTCTGATTCATTCGTGTTACAAATGCTTTCAATAAAGTGAAATTGTGTTACAGTATTCTATATGAAGAACTGATTTATGTGGAAAATCACTGAAACTTTAAAAAAGAAAAGTTCATCGGTTATGTAACGCTTCCTGTTGTTAGTGTTTTTCAGGTCAGTGTGTTGTGAATGAATGTGTGTTTCTGAATGTGTGTGATGTTGGTCTGAGTGAGTTTTGTAGGTGATTAACTGGATTCATGCTGCTAATGCAGACTGTGTGAAGAGTTTTGAAAATGTGGTTTCGGTATTGAACAATGCTTGTTAGCAACTGAAAAAAACTGTAATAAAAAGACGCATTACACTGATTCCAACCAGTGAGTCTTGTTGAATGATTCATTAAAAGAACCATCTCAAAGGAGTCATTTGTTAACGAATCAGACTACACTCCTCATGCTGTAAGTTCGTTTTTGCATAAAGCTCACAAGGACAACTTAGTAGAAACAGAAAGACATGCCCAGTGTCTCATCAGATTCGACACAGACCGCAAACTCACGCTCACAACAGCAAGTGATATTCAAAAATAAATGCAGGATGACTCATTTTTATCCCCATATTTCACTGCTTGTCTCAAAATACAATTTTTTCAGAGATTTCTTTAAAAAACATCAACAGCAGGTGTGCGTGTAAAGCTTCGGGATGAACCAGAGTCTGTACCCGAAGCATAAGTGTAGACGTTCTCAGACTTCTCAGAGAGGAACAAGCATGAATTGTGATGCGGTGAGGTGGGGCCTTTCCATGAGGAATCTCTCGCAGCTTCTCTCATGACAGATAGAGATCAGCTATGCATTACAGCTCCCCTCCTCGCTCACACACACACACACACACACACAAAGACGTGTGTATTGATGTAGGCAACAAAGCTCCGGTGCACGAGTTCGTCGTACTGATGTGCAACGAAAATCCTGCATGAGGATAAAGAGAAAGAAAAAAGGGCCGTACAGAGAAAGAGAGCGATGTGTGTGTGTGTGTGTGTGTGTCGGGGGGAGGACTCCCCGTAGGCCGTGAGGTGAAAGACACCGAGGCAGAGCAGTTATTCATTAAGACGCTGCTCTCTCTTCCTCTATTCTCTCTCTTTCCCCGGAGCTAAAAACACTTGTTCTCACTTCAATGGCTGTCTAACCCGGGGTGGTCTTCCAGCCCACCACCTACACCCACAATCAACACCACAAACTGTGTGCGTCTGCAGATCAGTTCGTTTTCATGCACAGACATTAAAAAGAAGAAACTTTTCATACCTAAAAAATTTAAATTACAATATATATATATATTGTTTTTATTGTAGCATCAGGATCATTTAAATATTATTGTGCCAAAAAGCAAAAACAAATCAATATTTAAAAATCAGACTTGCATAATGATTATCAACATACTTCACTTCACACTTTTTAGTGGAAACACACACCAACAGGACAAACTTGTTGACGTAAGTGTGTGTGTGTGTGTTTGTGTGCATGAGGGTGAGAATGTCTTTCTGTCTGCACGTGTGTGTGTGTGTGTGTGTGTGTGTGTGTGTGTGTGTCTTGATCGCTATGTGCAGAAAGGTTTTGAGTTTCACGTGAACAGTGAAATAGTTAACAGACTGCTGCCTCAGTCCTGCTCAATTCAACATACACACATAAACACACACACACACACTATAAGTACACTCTAAAAAATGCTGGGTTAAAAACAACCCAAGTTGGGTTGAAAATGGACAAACCCAGCAATTGGGTTGTTTTAACCCAGTGGTTGGGTTAAATGTTTGCCCAACGTGCTGGGTAGTTTTATTTAACTCAACTGTTGTATAAAAATTACTGTATTTCTTGCTTAAAATGAACCCAAAATATGCTGGAAATTAACATTTATTAATATGTTTAATAAATGAGCATTTATTAATAAGATAATGAATAATAAACAATAAACATTTATTAAATTGCTTATTAATAAATGTACACCTTTTTGATTATTATTGTTGCCTCTAGTAATTATGAGTCTGATTTTTAATTTCTCAACTATTTTGGGTTCATTTTAAGCCAGACATATAGTCATTTGTAAACAATTGTTGGGTTAAATAAAACTACCCAGCAGGTTGGGCAAACATTTAACCCAACTGCTGGGTCAAAACAACCCAATCGCTGGGTTTGTCCATTTTCAACCCAACTTGGGTTGTTTTTAACCAAACATTTTTTAGAGTGTATAAATGTCTTCGCAACTTTCACCTATACATATATTTTAAATCATAAACATATTTTATCTTCTTGAAAGTAGCCTGTGACTAGATTACAGCTTTACACACTCTGGACATTCACTAAACCAACTTCATGTGGATTCAAGATTTGTGCTGTGGGACACTTCAAATCACATGGTTTGTTGAGGAGAGCTGTGATTGGACGTAAAGGGTTAGTTCACCCAAAAATGAAAATTCTGTCATTAATTACTCACGCTCATGTCGTTCCACACCCGTAAGACAGCGTAGAACTGTTCATCTTCAGAACACAAATTAAGATATTTTTGATGAAAGTTAATAGTTACCACATTCAAGGTCCCGAAAGGTAGTAAAGACATCGTTAAAACAGTCATGTGACTGCAGTGGTTCAACCTTAATGTTATGAAGTGATGAGAATACTTCTGTGCGCAAAAACAAAACAAAAATAATTTTATTCAACAATTTCTTCTACGCTTTTTATGTTGTACATACAGTGCAGCGCTATCGGTTTCGACATCAAAACGGTGGCTTATTATTGGCCGGCTCCCGCGTCAGCATCACACGCATGCATCGTGCTGATCACATGACCAATACTAAGCCGGCGTTCAGACAGAACCTGGAAGCGCTGAACGTAAACAGCGTAGAATCATGACAGAGAAGAGAAGAAATCGTTGAATAAAGTCGTTATGTTTGTTTTGTTTTTGCGCACAAAAGTATTCTCGTCTCTTCATAACATTAAGGTTGAACCACTGCAGTCACATGACTGTTTGTTAATCTTTACTACTTCTCTGGACCTTGAATGTGGTAATTACGCTGCTTTATCTTGGGGATCAAAAACCTCTTGGATTTCATCAAAAATATCTTAATTTGTGTTCTGAAGATGAACAAAGGTCTTACGGGTGTGAAACGGCATGAGGGGGAGTAATTAATGACAGAAATTTATTTTACTAACCTGGCAAACAACAGTCAAAAACATACAAAAAAATTCCATAGACTTATATTGAAGTCGAGGCCTGAGCCATATCTAGTTCCAGTATTAGCCAGAGGTGGTAGGCGCTTTTGACTTTGATATGTGGTTGCTAGGGTGTTCTGGGTGGTTGCTAAGTGGCAATGAACTAAAAATTATTCAGAACATCTTAGCAGCTACTCTACTGCTCAAAAGTTTGGGGTCAGTAAGATTTTTTTTTAAAGAAATTAATACTTTTATTCAGCAAGGATGCATTAAATTGATCAAAAGTGACAGTAAACATACATACTTACAAAAAAAAAATCTATTTCACATAAATGTTCTTTTGAACTTTCTAATAATCAACAAATCCTGAGAAATATATCAGTTTCCACAAAATTATTTAGCAACACAACAGTTTTCAACATTAATAATCATAAGAAATGTTTCTCCAAATCAGCAAATTAGAATGATTTCTGAAGGATCTGAAAATTAGGCTTTATCATCACTTGAAAAAATTGCATTTTAAAATATATTAAAAAAACAAAACAGTTATATTAAATGGCAATAATATTTACAATATTACTATTTTTACTGTATTTCTGATCAAATAAGCACAGCCTTGCAAGAGACTTCTTTCAAACATTTTTAAAAAATCTTACTGACCCCAACTTTTGAACAGTGATGTACATAGCAACACCCTGACAACCACATGTGGACATACTAACTACTGAGAACTGCACAACAACACTCTGACAACTGAGAACATCCTAGCATCACGGTGACAAGCGTCGCAAAACTATAAACTTTAAACCTGAAGCTCAAGATAAAGAACTCGTTTAACAGCCTGTCACATTTTATTTACATTCACAGCTCTTTCTGTGACTGAATATCTGCACCTTATCTGTTCAGTAGGTCTTCTGTTCATTTGAACCAATGTCCATGTTTATGCCAAGAGGGGGTGTTGTGCAACCTGACAACACTCTGATACACAAAAAAAGAGCACAAAATGCCAGCACATAAAGAACACTGTTTTCTAGAGGAGACACAATTTGAAGCACAAGTGCTTGAGATGAGAACAAAATATAATGGTTAAATGCTTGTCACCCAATGATGGACTGATAGCACAGCTTTATCACAATTTATGGCACACATCACCTGTATCCATCTTACCAAAGTGTCAAAGTCATCTCATCAGGTCAAGCATACTTCTTGACTGCAAACTAGAAATAAAAAGTGCAGGTGGTCAAAATGTGCCATTTAGGGTACGTTTAGTGTACATTTACATGACGCACTAAACACAGAAAAGTTTTTCCTGTGCATTTTTCATGTACAGACGACAACGTTGTCAAAATGAAGTTCACATGGATCCGCAGAAACGATTAAAAACGCTGTATTTTGCTGCCAGGAGAAACACTAGACTGAACACATAATAAGCACGTGCATTACGTCAAGATTTTTACAAATTTGTGTTTTTTTTTTGTAGTTTTCAATGAGACTATAACCACTTTCAATTTAAAAAACTTGCACTTTGAAACCTTTTTCAAAAGTTTGCGTTTTCAGGCCCCCAAAACGCCGTTTTCGTGTAAATGAATGGGCAAAACACATAAAAAGTTTTCCATTTATTTAATTGAAAGTGGTCTTGTGTAAACGGACCCTTAGTCTACGTCTACACTGATCCACATACGTTTGAAAAACGTTCTCTGTTTTTGATCTGTTTTGGCTTTCCATCCACACTGCAAAACGAAGCTTTTTGAAGACGCTCTTTCAAGTGGATACATTTGAAAGCAGTTTTTTCACATTCAAAACAGGTACGCTGGAAAAAGATGACGCATGTTTAGTCATGTGACTCATATTGTACCAGTATGTGCCAGCTATGTGCTATTCACTTTCACCATGTTGCTAAAGATTGTAACTTCATACAGATTTCACATTACATTCCTGCAAAGATAAAAATTAATAAAATAATCAAATTTGCTCGCGATTGCAAAACATGAGGGCAGCTGTGCTTTAGACCACAATGGCGATTGAGTGCGACCGAGATCCACCAGTAAGTAATGGGATATTTTGCTAATAAAATGATAGAAGAAAAGGTTCTCTATAGAACCTTAAAGGGTTCTGTCAGGAGCTTCATATATAGATCCTTTTAAAGGTTCACATTATTGGATCATTTTTAATTCATTCATTTACATTTATGCATTTGGCAGACGCTTTTATCCAAAGCGACTTACATTGCATTATACTATACATTTGTATCGGAGTATGTGCAATCCCTGGGATCGAACCCATGACCTTGGCATTGCTAGTGCCATGCTCTAACCACTGAGCTACAGGAAAGTCATTCGTTTTGTTTTCATTTATTCTTAGAGATGATTTTAGCTAGGGCTGCACGATTTATCACACGATACAAAAAATAACATTGAAATCGCGCTTAAATGCAATTCTTAATGCGATTATGAAATCGCAAAGGCTCTGATACATTTTTTATGCGCAGCTTGTCAATGAAGTATGGCTCCAAATGCTGATCCATCTGAAAGCACTGCAAGTTTGAGTCGCTTATAATGTACATTTGAAAAAGCAACATATTTCCAGACATGAGAAGCATTCATTAACATCTAGTCCAATAAAAGACGACATTTAATAACACGTTTTTACTCCAAACTCACTTCATAACGACAGTTGAGCGTCCTTCTGTGAGATGATGTGGCTTATACACAGAATAAGGCAGTCGTGTGTTTATTAGTCATGTTCAATCAAAGCGTTTCAATCTTCTGTTTATTCAGCTACAGCTATATGAGACATTATCTACTTCTGCGGCAGGGCATATTTGGAGTTTCTGCGCAAGAGCGCCCTCTGGCTTTCAGATGGAGAAGCATTTACTACTGATCACAGAGCCGTACAGCTCTGACAAGCTGCGCATTGCGATAAATCGTGCAGCCCTAATTTTAGCATTTTCCAACACTTCAGGAAACTTTTGGAAAACACTTGAAAACACTAGTGTGAACGGAGGGCATTTTGAAACGAAAAGGCCATTTTCAAATGTATCTGACTCAATGCTTTAGTGACACGCACTTCACTCTAAACTAAAGAAGCTCCAAAATGCTGAAAGCCCCTTAAAATCTCCTACTACAGTCGTAAACAACAAAAGTGGTGCAATCTGGCTAGCTGTCGACTTTCAGATGTTCAAATCAAGCAATCAGACAATAAAAGACATATAGTTGTGTAACTTTGAGGAAAGTCCCTCGCCACAGTCAGTGCTTCCATTCCATAGATCTAAAATGTAGATAAAACTAGTAAAGATAGATCTAGTGAGAACTCATTTTAAATGAGTCTAGCACCTTCCAGAATGTGATGTAGAGCTGAACAGCTTGAATCTTTAAACATTTTAATCTTCTCTGCCAATGCCATGTTTGTCTAGGAATATGGAATTGCTTGTTTTGAGGATTCTGTACACTGAAAGAATGTAACTGTCCTCTGAGACATGCCATACTTTTGGACATTAATCAAATATCCCAGCCATGTGGTTGAGGAATGGAGTGGAGACAGGTCCTGAAAAGATTTCCACCCTTACTACCTGGCCATGACCCAGAAACATCAAGGACCTCGTAGGTTATGGCGGGAGGTTTATATAGAACTACTTCTATGTTTATTCATACCTGTTGCACATGGATGCAAGGCTGCATGAACCTGGCACGGCACCAGGAACAGAAGAGGATCCTGTGTAAAATTCCATGTCCGTGGTCCCTCACCAGCTTCATGTTCTTTACAAGGATCTTTAGTGTTTTACAACTTATTTACGGGATGAAAACAACTTAAAGGGACAGTTCACACAAAAATGGAAATTCCGTCATCATTTATTCACCCTAAAGTTCTTTCTTCTGCTGAACACAGAAGAAGATATTTTGAAGAATGTTGGTAACCAAACAGGTGATGGACCCCATAGACTTCCATAGTATGGGAGAAAAAAAACACAATGGAAGTCTATGGATCACCTGTTTGATTACCAACATTCTTCAAAATATCTTCTTTTGTGTTCAGCAGAAGAAAGAAACTCATACAGGTTTGGAACAACTTTAGGGTGAATAAATGAAGACAGAATTTTCATTTTTGGGTGAATTATTCCTTTAAATATGCCATTTTGACAATATTTATTATGTACAAAAGCAAGAAATTTAGCAAGGGTAATGCATTCTGGGAAATTACGTGTGCTCCACCTTTGTCCACAAAATTCTGTTTGTCATTTGAACTGTCTGTCAAGCCCACGTCTTGACAAACTTTTATTTTCTAGCTATAAAATGATTAGTTATACAAGTTTATATATGCATTTTAAATCCACTTCATCACACGCCAATTACATTTTCGCATCCTGCTTGCTACTTCAGTTTAAATCCAGTTATTTAAACATATTCTAAATTCGATTCTGAATTGTCAGTGACTGTGTGAAAAAGATCTATGTGGAAACAAAAAAAATTTTTGTGCTCCATGGAAGAAAAATCAAAGCAAACAGGTTTGGAACGACATTAGGGCGAGTAAATAATCAGAATTGTAATGATTTCTTTAATGCTTCAGACAAGAAAGGCTCAGAGGAAACCTGCAAGACAGCAACAAGTTTATAGTGTTGCAGAAACTGGAGCTAAAAGTGGTTATAAGGGTCAGAGCAGGGTTAAACTCAGACTACTGTAATGGCTGATGAAGCTAAACGGGCACGAATGCCTGAAAGTGATGATGAGATTGACCTTCCACATCCCTCAGCAGACATTTGAACTCAAGGTGGACAACAGCTGAATGAGAGGAAGGATCTGCTATGCTAGCGGCACCAGCAGCGGGGGAAGTTCAACAAGAGTGCGGAAGTTGAGTCAAGAAGTGTGCATGCTAAATCCTGAAACTTAAATGGCACAAACGGACTGAGTGTTTGGAGGAAAACAACAGTGGAAGAAGATACTAGTGGAAGAATTGCACTGGGTGAGATTAAACTATGGACACATCATGCAAAAGCCTGTGGAACAAACTAAAAAAGTTACTCTGAAGCGACAACAGGAGAAAAAGCTCTGAAAGCCATGACACTGGACACTGACAAGGAAATGCCCTTGTGTTCATTAAGGATTGGGAATGGTTTAACCCACTATTTCGCCACTTTCTAATGGAGACCGGGGACAATTGTGCTACACTTCAAAATCACAAACAAGCTGTTGACGACACTTATGCAGCACATGCTCAGTGGAGTTATTTCTCTGCCTGAAAAAAAGAAGTGTGACCTTTTCGTTTTGTGACAAAAAACCCAATTCATTTCAACTAATTATAAAGTAGGTCCCACTTAGACTTTAGCTTACTCAGAGAACTAGTGACAAAAGGGAACGGATAGTTCCGGTCCTCGATTATGATTGGTTGAGCCACATTACATCAGTATTACTGCACAGTGAATTCAGAACAGCTAAGGTGGTTTTCCTCTCTGCGCCGCACCGAACAACGGCCCTTATCTGTTCTAAATTCACTGTAAATCATGGCTTCTTGGGGATTTCTGCTTTATTTTCTCTCACACACCCATCGTTTCCCGTAAGAAGAGATTGGTTCATCCACTGGGGTCGTATGGGTTTCCAACATGATTGTTTTGTGCTGTTTGTGACGCATCAACTTTTGGGAGACTGTCCACTTTCATCATATGAACTCCCAGAGATGGATTATATATTTCTAATAGTCAGTCAGTCATATAGGCCTACATTTGGAACAGCATGAGGGTTAGGAAATGAGAGGATTTTTTAATCTTTTGAGTGAAGTATCCTTTTAGTGTTTTTGAAGAAAAAAAATTAGCTTCACCAATGCTGCATTAATTCAATCAAACATATATGTGACCCCAGACCCCAGTCATAAGGATCAATTTTTTTAAATTGAGATTTATACATCATCTGAAAGCTGAATAAATAATCTTTCCATTGATGTATGGTTTGTTAGGACAATATTTGGCTGAGATACATTTTTTATTTAAAAAAATCTGGAATCTGAGGGTGCAAAAAAATCTAAATATTGAGAAAATCACCTTTAAAGTTGTTCAAATGAAGTCCTCAGCAATGCATATCCACTCACAAAAATACATTTTTGATATATTTACGGTAGGAAATTTACAAAATATCTTCATGGAACTTCAAAATATCTTCTTTACTTAATATTCTAATGATTTTTCAATGTACATTTGATGTCAATCAATGTATTTTTGGCATTGCTACAAATATACCCGTGTGTCTTATGACTGGTTTTGTGCTCCAGGGTCACACATTAGAAAACAGTAATATGGTGAAATATTACTACAATTTTAGATATAAATATCTTGAATTTAAATAATCACATTTTTAAATGTAATTTATTCCTGTGATCAAAGCTGAATTTTCAGCATCATTACTCCAGTCTTCAGTGTCACATGATCCTTCAGAAATCATTCTGATATGATGATTTGCTGCTCAAGAAACATTTATGATTATTATCAATGTTGAAAACAGTTGTGCTTAATATTTTCATTGTAATTCCTTGATGAGTAGAAAGTTCAAAAGAACAGCATTTATGTGTAAAATAGAAATAGAAATCTGTTAGGGTTGTTTTTACTGGCAATTTCGATTAATTTAATGCCTTGCCGGATAAAAATATTAATTTCTTTCAAAGAAAAAGTATTTTGTCACATATGCATGTTTCTTTTACCAATCGACTGCAGTTATATTTGTCTGTGAGTTTAAAAGAAAACCAACTTCTTAGATTGCCAAACAAACAGGTAAGCTTTGTACACCGAAGGGAGAAAGGCTAATGAGAAAAAAGTCCTCAGCAACACTAAAAAATCTAAAGTTCAGCAGATTTTTCTCAACTTTTTGTTGTATAAACAAAGTTGAGAAAACTCAAAAATCTGCTGAAGTTTGTTGCCTTAAACTTTTAAGTTTTCTCAACTTTTGATTTTTTACAGTGAAGACAGCTGAACAGTTATTTAACATTCACGGAGACACTGTCCATGTAAATAAACAACTCTGCATTCATTTCAGCAGTTCAATCTGAACAGAACTGGCTCAAAACACCTAGTGAATTTACAAACAGTTTCAAGAGACTTTACGAACCACTTCCGAGAACATGACAAATGATGCAGAAAAAAACACAAACAGAATCTTTGGCTCAAGTGGACTTTCGCTTGGAGGCACAAATGTGATATGAATTTACCTTATTTTGTATTTCATTTGATTGCCTTTTTGATTTAATCTTGAATAAAACTATTAAATATTCCTTATCCCAACAGCTGGGTGATGATTTACATGACTGTTCAATATAAATAAACAGCATCTACTAACTGGAGATAAATAACATGATAAATGTGTGCCACTAATATAGTATAAAGTGTTACCATCTAAGATCAGCTCATGAGGCGCGACTGAACTAGACAACAATCGCATCCCAAACGCAGTGCTCACTATTATTAGTGATCGAATCGAAAGACCAAGAACATCTGCCTCTGGTTAAACACTTTCGTCCGACAGGATCCCGCTACAGTTTCACCCGGAGAGCCGGTCGGGTACGCTGAAAGTGCACGGACATGGAATTTTCTCTCTCGCCAGCGTCCGGCAGCCGAGGTGTGTGATAGAGAAAGACATGTGCTGTGAGTCAGCTGCTCGCTAAATGAGGGCATTCAACCACATGGTCGCTGAGAAATATCCCTTCTGCCGCCTGATTGGCCGGCCTTCGGGAGAGGAGGGAGGGGCTGGCCGAGCGGGCAGGGAGGAGTCATGTGACCAAATCTAGCAGAGCGCTCGATAATGGGACCCCTCTCGCAGCGGGGAGAGAGAGAGAGAGAGAGATAGCGAGGGAAAGAAAGAGAGAGAGCGGCCTGGACGAGAACCAAAAAAACCCCTCTACCACACACAGGCTGGGTATTGTTGCCTATTCACTGGACTCCATCTCGGGCCACTTTATCATTCAATTAGGACAGCTTTCACACCACACAGCAGAGAAAAGGGCCCTTCAATCAAACTGAAAACTTCACGCTGCCACTGGAGGGCACACAGAAAGAGACCCACAGTCCTCTCTCTACTTTCATTTCTCTCTCTCTCTCCTCCTGTTGTTGTTGTTCTGGACTTTGTGAAGAAGAGAGGGAGAGCGAAAGAGAGGAAGAAAGCAAGCAACAGAGGTCATTTGTTAACACCAGAGTTTCTCTCTCTCTCTCTCTCTCTCTTTCATTTCTTTCCCTTTGTTCTCTCTTTTTTTTTTTCCTTCTTCTCTCTCTATTACTTTTGAGAGGAAATCAGCATCTACAATTTNTCCCTTTGTTCTCTCTTTTTTTTTTCTTCTTCTCTCTCTATTACTTTTGAGAGGAAATCAGCATCTACAATTTAGCAGTGTTGCCGCTGGAGTGAGCTGTGGTTATCCTGAGAATACATGAAGAAATAGAGAGAAAACACATTTTAAAATTGTCCGAAAAATGCCGCCACAGGTACGTTTGTGAGCCCGGGCTGGAAAAAGATCGATGTTGAGCGTTACTGTGGAGCATCTAATGCAGAAAAACGTCACAATTTACAGTAAAAAAAAGAAAGATTGTTAAATGCAAAAATAATTGTATTTTGTTATTTTATGCAGTTTTTAATATGCAGTTACTCTGAATGATTTCTACCCGTCCTGACCCTTTAAATAGTTCTTTTAAATATTATATTATATTATAATTTTTTCATTTTCTTTCATTTAATTTTATTATTTAATTTAATTTAAATGACTTCAGCCATAGTCACATTTGTACAGTTTATATTGTTTTTACATTTATTAACATTACTGGCA
>RJVU01051924.1:440176-478044 GCA_003731715.1 Anabarilius grahami
ACTGTGCTTGTCATTTTTGGCAATTTCTTTTTTATCAACAAAGTACTAGAAATTACATTGAGAGTTGGAGAAAGAGAGAGAAGTGAAGCATGCCTGTAAAAATGGATTTCATTTATTTGTCTGTTAATTCTGTCTGTTTAAGTGTAACAGAGATAGTTGCGGAGCATTAATAATATATGCATGACCATAAAGTGGTCACATCATGATACACGACTCCTTTCATTTCATTATTTGTCTTTCCTCCTCCACTCATGAACACAGACACCGAGAGCTTCTAGCGATTCTTCTCTCGGTTGCAGCTGAAAACGTAACAATGGATCGGGCAGACCACACACCTGACTGCACACAATGAGACGGCAACCTCCTCGCTCTCATGTGCTGCCAGGAAACATTTCTCCCTCAAACTCACATTATGTCATCAGAAATTAATCTACAACTTTAAATATCTCCCGTTTAAACACAGTGAGTCTCTCTGATTTCGAGTTTCTCTCTCGCAAACTTTGCACTTGCTTACAGGTCTCACGTCAGACTAAAGAAAGCCAAGCATGAAAACTTTGAGTAAAAACACTAATGCGCAAATACACACATTAATGAAGAGCTGTGGGCAAAGCTCCAGAACCATAAAGCCAGTTTATAGAGCTTCACAACGTGAACGAGGGGGAGAGAAATAAGAAGATATTTGCCAGAAATTGTCCCTATAGACCACAAATGACAGACTGCAGATGATTCATAAAGACCCAGAATAAATAAAAAGAGACTGTGAGTGCAAGCGTGATTCTAATAAAAAACCTGATTTAGCCTGATTTAACAACAAGAAGAAAAAAGTTAAATTAGATAACAGTTGATGTTCAAAACGTTAAAACTAAGCAATGAAACTAATAAGCTAAAAAAACACCCATGTTAAATAGAATATAAAAAATATTAAATATAATAATTAGTGGTTCAATGGATCACAAAACTCACGTTTCAAAACATATTATGATTGTTGAGTCACAGATCGAATCATTTTTCAGATCAGCAAGAGAAAAAATAATGGTTTAGGGGCAAATATAACTTTGCTTTCCATTTAACGCACATTTTAAGTACTTTAGAACCACAGCAAAAACTACTAAAAAGTTCAAACATTATTAAAGGCAAGGGAACATCTGTAAAAAATAAGAACAAATAATATACAAATTACAAGCATATAGATAAATACAATATAACAAAGTAACAAATACAGTAAGGTCTAACTGTAGTATTCAGGTACAGAAACGTAATAAATGTAAAATAACATTAGAGTTCACTGTATAAATTAAAAGTCACTGTGAGTTTGCCAAGTGAGACATATTTGGTTGATCCTGGAACAACATTCCTGTCCAAAACATTAGTCCTAACCCTATCCCTACCCTTAAATCCAGCCCTATCCATAACGTATCCCTAAAATCAGAGGGAACTGACAGGTGAATAACACTGATAGAAACACCTAACCCTGGCTGTGCGCCTGGAAGAAACTGTAAACTTGTCCTTCATATCTGATTGGTTGATTGGAATGCTGTACTTGGTGAAATCAGGTTCACCATGAATTAAATGCAGATTAATGTCTGTTAAAGCTGTGCTTTGCTGTTTGATTGACATTAATGACAGACAGCAGCAGGCATTTATGGGCTGCTGTCACTTTAAGAGCTAATGCACGGATCCAGCGTAATGATACACATCCGAACTGTTCACATTCACATAACCAACTTTGTTTACGAGAATACTTGCCAAGATGGGTATTCTGACATAATTTTGTGTCCATTCAAGCACAAGGAGATGTGAAAGAAGAACGGTGTTCAAACACTTTTCGAAACGTGCCGAATTGAGTTCTCTATTGCCTCTTCTTGCACTAAAATGGTTTAAAAATGTGTAAATTGGCAAGATAAAAATATGCAAATGACAAACTTTCACTCTATGATGGTTAAACTTTGCAATTAATCCACAAATCACATGCGAACCCTGGGGCCTGGTCCATACGGATCACGGATCAACCACAATTTAACCCCAAATAAAAATAATATTGAATATATACTATAATAAGTAAAACTATATATACAGTTTGTAGCTTTCAAGAAAATAATAGTTTTCTCAAGACACAACTTTAAAGCTTCTTCTTTTCATAAACTTGCTCATATATGTGTGAATTATTACGTTTATATTTTTGCTATTTTGACTATTGCATAGTACAGATTATTAAAGGCCAGCCCACACCTAAAAAGATAACAATATTAGTCTCCACGCCAGCGGACAATTACACTTTGTTCATTTTAAGCGTGCACACCACTTTAAATGCTCGAGTTCTCTAAAGCAGGATGGATTCTGATTGGCTGTCAATGTTTATATTGTTCATCAACTAGAAAAAAAATTGTTTGGAAAGTGATTCCAACGATATTGTTTCTCTATAGTTTTCCTCTCTGGTGTGAACAGGTCTTAAGAAACACTGCAACTTATGGTGTCACACACCGGCTTCTTATAAAGAACCTTTTTGTAAATGTTCGTTTGATGGCCATTATAATTCATTTTAATACTGTATGATTACCCACCAAACATTAGCATGCACAACTCTCTTTTTCCCTTCTTCACTTGCAGAAAACACCTGACTCCTGACATGACCAGCACATCTTAAACATCAATAAACAACTAAACAAATCTAAAACGTTCCTTTCACTGCTTTAGTTATTTGCGTGATGCAGCTCAAACAACTATATGAATCATAATAATTATTTTTCTCCAGCCCACTTCAATGACTCTCTCCCTCATCATCCAGCTTTCTTTTCCTGTGACTGAGTCATCTAATCCCGCTCAAGGTCTTCTGGATTCTCCGTATATGAATGTGCATCTCTGAGCAATGTGGCAGCCATTTGAGCTACACTAAGTTTTCAATATTCATCATGTAATTTCACATCCTTTCCATATGACTGTTTTTGATGGTTTGTTTTCTCACACGGTGTTATTATATATTCATTATATAGATTTACTAATATAGCGGTCAAATCCTTTATGTACATTTTATATCAGCTTTTAGTGTCACACAAAGAGATTTTGTAGTCTTACGAATCAAGAACAGTTCACAGAGAAGTAAACAGCATTATGCTGAAGACTACAAATAATGATATTTATAAGAAATACTGCTGAATATGCTAATTTACCCAGGTGAAAAAAGTACACTTCTATAATGTACTTAAAGTGCTCTATTTTCATGCAATAATTTTGTACTTAATATACTAAAAATTATTTTTTAGTACTTCTTAAGATCATCTTAAGAACATGTAAGTGTATCAACTGTGCTATTTTGAGACACCATTAAAATATATGAACTAAAATGTGCTTTTAATACACTATCTCTGTATTTAAAAAATATATTTAGTTACCGCTTGTATTACACTATGGGTTCAAATGTACTATAAGTAGTATCTGAATATATTTTTAAATACAGAGATAGTATATTAAAAGCACATTTTAGTTCATATTTCATGGTGTCTCAAAATAGCACAGTTGATACACTTACATGTTCTTAAGATTATCTTTTTTGTATATTAAGTACAAAATTAGCGCATGAAAATAGAGCACTTTAAATACATTATAGAAATGTACTTTTCTCCTGGGTATACTCACAGATCATAACATCATGTTCATTTTTATTAAAATCATAAGTAAAAGTGATGTCGTCCAAGTGGATGTTCATTCATGAATTGTTGTGCATTATCAAACTGGCCGTGTGATCAGCCAATCACAGCGACACGTGACTTTTACGTCTGTAATTCACTACTCCCTGCTTACAGTCTCAGTGAGAACACAACAAGCTCAAGGGAGGAAAAGGACACCTTCCTGATGTCGCTGTAATACTAGTCATTTTATTTCTATTACGGTCAATCATTTTCTCATCCAAATTTTGACAGATTTTTTGATCCAAAGCTGATCAAACTCTGTGCCTGACATTTAAAAGATTCACCAGGGGAAAAAAGGTTTTAATGTAGTAATAACTAAATTATCAAATTTTATTGCAATATTTAATATTACAGAAGCGCATTAGGTCACACCAACAAAACCAACTTTTAGGATTAGATCAGGTGGAAATAGCTGCTTAATGTAACAATTACAGATTGAGGAATCGTTTTCATCTGGTTTCTGGTGAGCTTCCAATATAATTTATGAATTTAATGCCACTATTTTTACAGAAGCCATTATAACATCTTTCTTAACAGCGTGTATCAGTGAGCTAATCGTATTAGATGATTACGAATTTACTGCACTGTACACTTCCTTAAGAAAGACAATAAATTCACAACAAAGATAGCAGAGAGACAGTAAACGAGTGAGAAAAAGCTCGGAGGGGAAGAAGACCCATCTTTGGGGTGGAAAAATGGACGAGGGGGATCTGAAGGAAGAGAAGGAGGGGTTGCAGCATAAGTGGTGTTCAGTGATGGATAGACTCGGGCCTTGAGAAGCCACACCTGGCTGACTGCTTTCAAAAGCACAGCTTTGCTCATGTACAGTGGAGCGATGCGTTTCAAACATCTAGCGTCTTCTTACTATCTGAAGGCGCCGCATACTGCAAGTGCAGTCAGAATGCGTGCCAGAGAAGGGAGAAAAGACGCTCTTCTCTTGTGCGTGTGCAACTTGGTTGTGGTTTGTTTGGACTTGTTTTGCAAATCTGTCAAGAACATTAGCGTGTATTTACACATGTAGTGTTTATGTGTGGGTTTCTTTTCTTTTACTCTTTGTTCGCTTCACTCGATGATCGCTTTCTCCTGCAATTAATGAGCTTGGATTTGTTTTTATACCCCTTCTGAATGCCATTTTCTACTCACAACATACGGTTTAGAGCCGTTATAACACATTCTTTTGTTAGAATTATACATTTTTCTTTCTTTCTTTTTATATAGTCTTCATATGTGCTGCATTTCAAAAGCTTATTGATGAGGGAACTGAAAATAAATACTTCAGCAATGTGTACAGTTAAGTAAAATACAGCAAATAAGTAAGAAATTCATAATAAACAATTCGATTTATGAATTTCCACACTGTAAAAACTACGTAACTTACTTTCAGGAGCTATGACCATTAAAAATAATGTTTGTTTTAAACAACTTTTTAAATATTATAACTTTTGTCATATATTTTTGGTTAGAAAAACAGTTTAGTTTACTGCGTGAAGCACATTTTTTAGAGTACCTGTCAAAACATTTTCAAACAGATTCAAATCAGTTTCTGGGAAAGTTTCAATTTATTCTAAAAAATCTTTGTGTAAGAGTACAACATTTGTCAATGTTATTATCAATCTTAATTTCTTGTTTTTTTGATTACATATTCATAAAACTGTAACTATAAGTTAACCATATCTGCAAAGTTTAAAATATTCGATGTGAAAAAGAGTATTTAAATGCAAAAACAAATATGAGGACGACCAAACAGTAAAAGCTTCAGTTCATTTCTACATCTATATGCATTAATTAATATCAGATACACACATTTAACATGCAATCTACAGTTTTTGATTTTTAATATTGCATTTAATAATCTTTGTTAATAGCCCTATAAAAACAGTCAAACAGGTCTACAGATGTTCCAAACCAGAAACCTGAATGAACGATTTGTTTTTCCGACAGTTCTGACATGAATCATTTTCTGATAAGAATCAAATCTGATGTGTTGAGACGCCCTCGTGAACTTGGCCTGATTTTATCTCTCCTCCCTTTTTTATGGGGCGACCGAGTGACCAGGTCAGCTACTGTTCATTCTGCCCACATAAACACTCCCCAGTGCCCATTTCAGACCTGGATTGAGCCAAAAAACAAACACGCATTACATGCTCACGACTGCAAATACAATCAGACTCATCGGCTGATCCATATTATCATCACGCAACACTGCAAAATAAATAGCTATATTACAGTAACTTGGCACAAATTTCAGGCACAGCGTCGTCCCCGTTCACTCCTCACTGCTACAAGTGGAGGATATAAGGACTCAGATGAGGGCTGATCCCCATTCTACACTGGGTATTAAGTAGCGTTTGTGCTCTCCAAAGCCTGTCCTACCTATTAACCCCTCTGATGTGCTTTCTCATGATAATCAGCCTGTTACCCACCGAGGAGCAAGGAATTGTGGGATGTTTTCAGAGGAGAAACCCCCCTTGATGCACATGCTCTCTCTCTCTCTCACACTGAATCAAGCACGTAAGACGCCTTTTCAGAAAGCCCATGAGCAGCGTTATGAAAAATAAACTGCTGAAACGTTTGTTTAAAACGCCACACAACATCTACATCTCTCAAAACAGACAAAAGACACCACATGTTGAGGAAAATGTTTGAAATAAGGTGTCAAAAAAGGATGTGCTCAACAAAATACAACTAATATTTAAGTTCTTTACTCAGTTCTGCTTCATTTATTAACACGCAAGAACACATGGAAATAAATGAGATGCAATCGTCTAAGATCCTCATAACCAGAGGCAATGCTTGAAAAACTACACGGTCTCAATATGCGTTTCAACATGCAATGTCAATAACAAAAGCACCGTCTCGTGACGATCTCACTTCCATTTCCTTATTATGAAGCTCGAGGCAGTGGAAGTGAGGGCCATGATGGAGCACAACCACCAAACAAGAGCTCGTCACAACCTGTTCTTTATCAATCACTGTTAGGAAGCCATTTACAAACTCTTTATCCAATGAGCTGAAGTGAAATGTTTCATTTAGCTTCATCGTTTCAACACACAAAGCAACAGATTCAGCACAACACAAACAAGAGATATAACAAAGCAAAGCCATAATGCAGGTTTAAAGCATCAACGCATGTGTCTGAGAAAGAGACGTCACAGGTGTCTGGTACAGTGCTGCAATCACACCGACGGGTCGTACAAAAGCAATGACAAATGAACTTTCATTTCAAATCACTTCATTGAGCTCTCTCTCCGCAATGCGATTATTAAACTCGTCACAATCATTTCCACAAATGTATATACATTTTCAGCGTTTCAACGGCATTTTCGTTATTAGTAACGATATTAAAAATAGCCCAGATTGTAACTTTGAATTTCCACCATATTTAAAGCAACAATTAAACTTAAGTTTTCCATTTTTAGAGCTACAGGTGTTTTGAGCGTGTGACTATGATCTTTACACATGATAGATTTGGTAACACTTTAGTATAGGAAACGCATATAAACTTCCCGCAATAAACTCCTCATTTTCTGCTTATTAATAGTTATTAAGGAGGCAGGATTAAGAATGTAGAATATGGTCATGCAGAATAAGGCATTAAATGTGCTTAATAATATGCATGCTTAAAATAAAGCGTTACCCTTTAATTTAGGGTTCAATTCTCACTATTAACTAGCATTACTGTACATACAATTGTCTATATTGTTTTTTGCTTTTTTTTTGCACTTTGTCTATCTTGTAAATTTGTACATTATTATTTTATTATTGTCTTGTCGCTGTTACTCTGTTGCACTGTGGAGCTAGTATGTGTAAACAATAAAGCTCTTTCTGATTCTGATTCTGTTTATTAATGCCTTATTCTGCATCCCTTAAACTTAACAACTACCTTACTATTCATAAGCAGCAATTAGGAGTTTATTGAGGCAAAAGTCGTAGTTAATAGTGAGAATTGGACCCTAAACTAAAGTGTGACCAAAGATTTCATAAACATATTTGTGACCAAAGGTCAAAACTTTTGTCTTTCAGAGAGCTCACTACACAGTAAACATGTTTTCATCATATTTGTGTCCATCAATGAGCTGAATTACATGGTGAGAAAACTTTGATTTCACTCACAAACTGAATGTAGAAGCTAAACTTGTGTGGTGGTTCAATCTGTTGACAGTGTAAAGAGTTCAGAGTTGAACACTGGGATTATTTCTGAGCAGAATGTGCCCTATATGAACACTATATGAGCACTATATGAGCACTATATGAGCACTATATGAGCACTATATGAGCACTATATGAACACTATATGAACACTATATGAGCACTATATGAGCACTATATGAACACTATATGAGCACTATATGAGCACTATATGAGCACTATATGAGCACTATAAGAGCACTATATGAACACTATATGAACACTATATGAGCACTATATGAACACTATATGAGCACTATATGAGCACTATATGAGCACTATATGAGCACTATATGAACACTATATGAACACTATATGAGCACTATATGAACACTATATGAGCACTATATGAACACTATATGAACACTATGAGCACTATATGAACACTATATGAGCACTATATGAGCACTATATGAGCACTATATGAACACTATATGAACACTATATGAACACTATATGAGCACTATATGAGCACTATATGAACACTATATGAACACTATATGAACACTATATGTAAATGAACAGTAACCGAGGTGCCCCACACCTCAACACACCGCTTGACACTCGTGTTTGCGAAGCAGCTCTTGATTGAAGCACACAAACAAACAGTTTTTCACACAAGAAGGCTTTATACAAAAGTCACAATCCGCCCAGGAACATCCGATCTGTGGCAAACAAACGACGAGCAGCAGATCGACACAAACTAGACAAAAAACCACTTGTATATTTACAGCCCCGAGAGATTTTCTCAGATCAACGACTGAACTATTAATAGACAAACGCGTTTGTATAAAGTGAACGTCTGAAACTCGACAGGAACGGCGCTCAGCTCGCGAGTCTCCAGCACAGCCAGAAATATTCAGAAATTGCTCAAAATTCAACTATTCGCCCTAAAGTCGCTCTGAACATCAGCAGACACGGCCGGGCCGATAATCGATCAAACGCGAATGTATCGGTTTGTAAAGTCGCCGCAGCCGCGCTGTATTTACCGATGAAGTTTGCGAGCGAACGCGCAATTAAAAATTAAATACCCGGAGCCTCAAAAACAATGTTTCACAAAAAATCAGCCCAAAATAAATGACGTCGGCTCGGGAGCAAACATCACGGGTGTTATTACTATGAAGCACTCTTGTATCATCTGCCGTATCGAACGAGCTGTGTTAATTATCGGGATCTCATTAAAAAAACATGCACACATCAGATCGTGCAGCTACATTATGAGGACTTGCAGAAAAAAAGCGAGCAGTTGCCACCAAAAACTTTCCAGCGCCGCATTAGTCAGTTTCACAAGGACCCGCCGTCACATTCCAGCACCGACTGAGCGCAAACCTACCGTGGGAGCCCCGCGCCGCCGTCCCCGGTCTTTCTCCTCTCGATCTGTTCTTTTATTATTTTTTCCAATTTTTTTCTCTAATTTTTCTTTTTTCGGGGCCTGAGTGTCTCGCGCTCCTCAGGCTGCAGCAGCAGAGTTATGGGGCGCGCGAGCATTGTGGGAGTGTGACGTCAGGCCACTTTCACAAACTTTTCACAGGGGCTGGTAAACTGTTGTGTGTGTGTGTGTGTGTGTGTTGTTGTAGTTTACACACACCGTTATGATTAATGGTGTATAGCGGCGGGGCTGATGAGGCTGAATGTGTGTCGAAAGTAAAAGCATCGAGTCAGCCGATAGTGTTCTTCTATTATTCACTGCAGGCATGTTTAATGCAAGCTTGATTTTATACTCTTGTAATGCGATACACACTTTTTTTTGTGTGATAAATCTCTCTTAAGCAATAGTCTTAAAAGCTGGATTAAACGATTATGTGTTGACATAAGGAAGTGTTTTTAAATGTATTATTTGAATACAATCAAAGTTGAATGCAGTGATAAATGATTGCACTTTTAGAATTTAATTACAAATTAAGTTGACACAACTCATAAAACAATGACAGAAATGATTTGTGACGAGTTAAATGGATGGAAACATTTTACAGTCTGTCATTTGTACTATTTTTGTGTATTTTATTTGAGCAGGTTTAGCCTTATTTATGTTTTATGGTTTAAAATAAAATGAAAAATGAGCATTGGAGTCACTGTTTATTTACAGTCTTCTTTCTGTATAATTACAAGATTTGATGAAAATCAAATCAATCACAGTAAACAAACTTTAGATGAACTTCAAAACCTCCATCAAAGTGTTTTCTGTCCCGACATCATATGAAGAGATGCATCAGATATTTACAACCATTTAAAAAGCAAAAACTGTAGTTTAATCAAACAAAAGTGAGGATGATGATTATGAGGAAGGCGTGTAAAATTATTCTGCAGGCTGTAATTCAATTTCCAATAAAAATCAAGACATGGTCTTCAAAACGTGGTAAGATTCAGTTCTCACAAAAGAACTTCCCTTTAGAGATTTAATCAATAATTAACATCTAGAAACATTGTATCCTGCTTGAGCAGTGGATATTCATGTTCCTGGAGAGAGTGTTTGCTTCAGTGGAGGATGAGGAGGGCAGGACCCACGTGCAGCTTCCGATGCTCCCGTTTCACCTTGTGTTTGAGGAAGAATCACTTCCAGGGCACAGCAGCCCGTTTCCTCACACCCCAACCCCCTCGACCGACCAGCGTGTGCGTGTGTGTGTGTGTGTGTGTGTGTGTGTGTGTGTAGGGGGTGGGGGTCTTCAATAAGCCTCTCGACATGCTCAATGCAAAGGGGCGAAACCTTTCCGAGTTTTTTTATGTTAAAAACAAAAAAGAAAAACCCCTCCAGGAGCGTTTCTAGCACCTGAGTGAAATTAAACGTTTTCACGAAGGTTTCAGCACTTGCCGAATGCGAATTTGTTGTGAAATTGCTCAAAAAAGACACGGAAAATGTTTGGATAATTTGGAGTGAGGATGTCAGGTGGTTTTGAGGAGAAGTTCACGACAGATGAGTCGTTTCAAAATATTTATGCTGCATTTCTTATTAGCCTTTTGGTTTTAATTCACACATATCAAATAACATTAATATTCTATGATTCTTGAATGCCGCTTTGGAAACGTAGTTTTTTCCTCCCGACAAAAACTACATATAAACAGAAAACTTTGAGCTTGTCGAAAAGCATTAAAAGTTTTCGATGAAAGATTCTTGAGAAGAACATGAATTTCACTAATAATCTGAATGGACTCTCAAAAGTGAAACTCTGTCCCTTAAAAATACTCCTGTGATCATAATAAATCATATCTTTTAATTCAGTTAAAGATGTTACCACATAAAGCACTTTATTACTTTGAGTTTCACAAACAGCACCACATTTAATTGAGACTAATTTAAGTGATATTTTGTGTGCAGACAGTCAGGAAAACAGATGAAAAGGGAAAACCCAAATGACTACACTATATGTGGGATGAGATGATTAAAGGTTAGGAACTGGGGCTTTTATACAATTAAAAAAGACACAGAAACAACCCTGAATTACTCATTGATCAAATAGCAAGATGATTAA
Organism: Anabarilius grahami; assembly: GCA_003731715.1. Taxonomy (NCBI): domain Eukaryota; kingdom Metazoa; phylum Chordata; class Actinopteri; order Cypriniformes; family Xenocyprididae; genus Anabarilius; species Anabarilius grahami. The sequence continues at coordinate 451,518 of RJVU01051924.1, forward strand.
CTGCTTGTATTTTTATTTCCCTAAATGTTTAAAGATGTTAAAGATCAGATGGCCATCAGATATGAGAACAATTTAAACAGCAATAATTACAGCTATTCATCAATCAAAAAGATTATATTATATGACTGAATAAACTCTCTCATTGTGAAGGGCATTATAAATGTGTTTTCTTTTTTTTTAAAGAATTTGATTGAGGATGAACTGACCAGATTTTATTAATTGTATAAAACAGCTGGTTTAAAACATGAGTTTATGCTTCAACAAAGTTTATTACTTAATGGTTCTATATTTTCACAGAAAATGGAGTTTATGATCCATCTGTTTCTTTCTTCTTGTGCTAAATGAATTCTATTAGTGAAATGCATCACTGTCTTTTTTTTAGGAAATGAAATGAATAAATAGAAACAATGACATGTCTCTCCAGCGATCAATGATATTCGTTGCTTATGGTTCTACCAAAATTTCCATATTTCTGAGAGATATTGTGTTTTCAGGCAATGTTAGAGTTGAAGTGCTCTCGGTCCGGCGGTCAGAGGAGGCTTCAGACAGAAGGTCAGGTGAAGTAAAGGTGAGAGACTGCTGTTGTTTATCCAAACTAAAGAATTCAAATCCATACATGAGTTCATGAATGAAGAAATAAATAGAAAGTTAACTTTATTAACTGTTTCATCGGGTTAAAACCCTTATACAACACTGACAGGAATACTGAGAGTATTTCACAATTGTTACTTTATTGTAACATATATCATACACTCTAAAAATGATAGGGACTAAAGTCTAAACTCTAAAATATTATTCTAGTATAATGCAATGTAAGTCGCTTTAGATAAAAGCGTCTGCCAAATGTGTAAATGTAAAAACTAATTCAGGGGACCTTTAGTCATTACTGAAATATATATATTTTTGTGAAATAAAAAATCAAGTTCTGAAATGCTGTTAGACTTTTTACTCGTAATTGTTATTTTATTGAGCTTGGATGACACACAAATTATGCCTATTGATTCCATATACTATCATGACTTGTCAAAGTTTAACATTTTCAGTTAATCAAAAATGTATTTAATTTTAAGTTATGTTAACGTAAAATACAATCTGATGATGTGTAAACGTGTTTCATTGTTTTGAGTTGTATGAACACTTCTTTTAATTTAGACGAACTTAAGTTAAGTGAAACTGGGCTGGGATTTATATTTGCCATCATGCTTTGCCCATGGCACTTGAAAGGGAGAGTAAATGCTAAAATTAAGTGTTATATAATGTTTTTTTGCACAAGATTAATGGTAAGGGAGATTTAGCAGTAATTAGTGTGTTGTTATGCTAATTTAGAAGAGTTTCTGTTAATGTGGGTTTTTGGAGATTTTGCTTGGTAAGTTCATGTTACCTAGAAATGCGTTTTATTGTGTCCAAAAAGCGTCTTCACTTTACTTAAAACATAATGTTGGATCAACTTAAATAGTTGCATTCATGTTGACAATTATTAAGTTCATGTTACTTAGAAATGTGTTTTATTGTGGCAAAAAAACATCTTCACCTTACTTAAAACATTATGTTGGATCAACTTAAATAGTTGCATTCATGTTGACAATTATTAAGTTCATGTTACTTAGAAATGCGTTTTATTGTGTCCAAAAAGCGTCTTCACCTTACTTAAAACATTATGTTGGATCAACTTAAATAGTTGCATTCATGTTGACAATTATTAAGTTCATGTTACTTAGAAATGCGTTTTATTGTGTCCAAAAAGCGTCTTCACCTTACTTAAAACATTATGTTGGATCAACTTAAATAGTTGCATTCATGTTGACAATTATTAAGTTCATGTTACTTAGAAATGCGTTTTATTGTGTCCAAAAAGCGTCTTCACCTTACTTAAAACATTATGTTGGATCAACTTAAATAGTTGCATTCATGTTGACAATTATTAAGTTCATGTTACTTAGAAATGCGTTTTATTGTGTCCAAAAAGCGTCTTCACCTTACTTAAAACATTATGTTGGATCAACTTAAATAGTTGCATTCATGTTGACAATTATTAAGTTCATGTTACTTAGAAATGCGTTTTATTGTGTCCAAAAAGCGTCTTCACCTTACTTAAAACATTATGTTGGATCAACTTAAATAGTTGCATTCATGTTGACAATTATTAAGTTCATGTTACTTAGAAATGCGTTTTATTGTGTCCAAAAAGCGTCTTCACCTTACTTAAAACATTATGTTGGATCAACTTAAATAGTTGCATTCATGTTGACAATTATTAAGTTCATGTTACTTAGAAATGCGTTTTATTGTGTCCAAAAAGCGTCTTCACCTTACTTAAAACATTATGTTGGATCAACTTAAATAGTTGCATTCATGTTGACAATTATTAAGTTCATGTTACTTAGAAATGCGTTTTATTGTGTCCAAAAAGCGTCTTCACCTTACTTAAAACATTATGTTGGATCAACTTAAATAGTTGCATTCATGTTGACAATTATTAAGTTCATGTTACTTAGAAATGCGTTTTATTGTGTCCAAAAAGCGTCTTCACCTTACTTAAAACATTATGTTGGATCAACTTAAATAGTTGCATTCATGTTGACAATTATTAAGTTCATGTTACTTAGAAATGCGTTTTATTGTGTCCAAAAAGCGTCTTCACCTTACTTAAAACATTATGTTGGATCAACTTAAATAGTTGCATTCATGTTGACAATTATTAAGTTCATGTTACTTAGAAATGCGTTTTATTGTGTCCAAAAAGCGTCTTCACCTTACTTAAAACATTATGTTGGATCAACTTAAATAGTTGCATTCATGTTGACAATTATTAAGTTCATGTTACTTAGAAATGCGTTTTATTGTGTCCAAAAAGCGTCTTCACCTTACTTAAAACATTATGTTGGATCAACTTAAATAGTTGCATTCATGTTGACAATTATTAAGTTCATGTTACTTAGAAATGCGTTTTATTGTGTCCAAAAAGCGTCTTCACCTTACTTAAAACATTATGTTGGATCAACTTAAATAGTTGCATTCATGTTGACAATTATTAAGTTCATGTTACTTAGAAATGTGTTTTATTGTGTCCAAAAAGCGTCTTCACCTTACTTAAAACATTATGTTGGATCAACTTAAATAGTTGCATTCATGTTGACAATTATTAAGTTCATGTTACTTAGAAATGTGTTTTATTGTGTCCAAAAAGCGTCTTCACCTTACTTAAAACATTATGTTGGATCAACTTAAATAGTTGCATTCATGTTGACAATTATATAAGTTCATGTTACTTAGAAATGTGTTTTTATTGTGGCAAAAAAACATCTTCACTTTACTTAAAACATTATGTTGGATCAACTTAAATAGTTGCATTCATGTTGACAATTATTAAGTTCATGTTACTTAGAAATGCGTTTTTATTGTGTCCAAAAAGCGTCTTCACCTTACTTAAAACATTATGTTGGATCAACTCAAAATATTGCTTTGAATTAATGTAATTCTCCCAACTGGCTTAAGTTAAAAATTCTAGTGGAAAACGTTAACATATTTTTTTTTGTTGAACCAATGTTTTATTTTTTAGAGTGTAATATTATTAGTGCAACCAGTATTAAAACATCAATACTGTGACTTATTCATAACATTTGAACTTTTTAATTTAGTGCAATATTCACTGTGATTGGATAGTTCATTCACTGTATTTTCTCCGGTCACTATTGTTGTATCTGTGACCACACTCAACAAAACTGAATAATTGTGAATTCATATATTAATCCTAGACACCTTAAAGATAATGTGTACCAAAAATCTTTGTCATATCTTTATGTTAACATATTTTACCAACCTTTTGTTTTGGAGCTTTGATGCAGTCATCATCTTCTGATGGTGCGAACAGGAAGTAAACTTCTCTGGTCATGTGACAATTTGCACTAACCATGTGAAACTGCACATATCTTTTTTTTTTCCATATTTGCAGGAAATGCACTAAAACAGCAGTCAGTCAGTAAAATTTCTACTTCTTTACAGTGACCGGTTTATTAATAAGAATAACCTTTAAAAATTTACAACTGGCATAATTTTACATATTAAAGAGATGTATTAACCTGTCATATAATTATGCATTATTAAACCTAAACAAACAGAAATCTTAAAGCAGTGATCCTCAGAAGTGTTTCTCTTCCTCTTACACGGTAAAAAAGAATTGTTGGTTTAACTTAAATAAGTTACCTGGTTGTCTTAAAATTTTGAGTTCATTGAAATTTTAAATTTGAGTTAATACAATGAAAGGTGATTGGTTTAATCAAGAGAAACTCAAAATATTATGTTATCTGAACCACATTAATTATCTAAGTTGATTTGACAAAAGTAAAAAGGTTCTGAGAACAAATAATGAAAATATTTTTACAGTGTAGAAACAGTGAAAGTTCTGATTACTTTGTGTAATTCTAGGAGAGAAACACATTCACATTTACAAGCTGCAAAATTACAATGATATTCTGATGACATGAAATGAGATGCACTGATGAATGTATCCTTACAGGACAGAGACATCCTCACCTCAGTACAGGGAATGATATTAGGATTTTTAAAAAACTTAAGATATTTGTTTAGGAAATTATATGATCATATTTGCGAGGAAAAGAAGGTCAAAAAACAAAATGCTGGGTTAAAAACAAGTCAGAAAGAATAAACTTAATTCAAAGGGAAAACAACACTGTAAAAATGCTGAGTTAAAAACAACCCAAGTTGGGTTAAAAATGGGCAAACCCAGCGATTGGGTTGTTTTGACCCAGTGGTTGGGTTAAACGTTTGACCCAATGTGCTGGAATGTTTTATTTAACTCAACTATTGTTTAAAAATGACTATATGTCTGGCTTAAAATGAACTCAAAATATGTTGGAAATTAAGACACATAATCACTGGAGGCAACAATAATAATCAAAAGGTGAACGTTTATTAATAAGCAATTTAATAAATGTTTATTGTTTAATAAATTGTCATTAAACTTATTAATAAATGTTCATTTATTAAACATAAATGTTAATATCCAACATACTCTGGGTTCATTTAAAGCTAGAAATACAGTGATTTTTTAAACAATAGTTGAGTTAAATAAAACTATGAGGTTGATCAAACATTTAACCCAATCGCTGGGTTTTTCCATTTTCAACCCAGCATTTTTTAGAGTGTAATTGGAATAAAATGTAAAAGTTTCCTAAAATGTAGTGTGGTGAATGATTCAAAAGCACATTTACAATGATGTGACCAAATATTTATGTGTAATTGAAAAACACTACAGTAGTTTGAAAACACTAAATAAATATGCTGAAGCCAAATGTAGAACCTGATTGAGTCCAGAAGGATGTCGTTCAGAAATCAAAGAGTTCATTTAATTTGGGAAGTGGCCGCTCTCTCTTTCACACACACACACACACACACACACACACACACAGGTTTGTTTTGCTATCTTAGTGGGGACTCTCCATAGGCGTANACAGCTTCTGTTAGACATCAGCATCCACACAGTTTGGTCAGAATGTTTTGACATCTTTGTCTTTTAGCTCTAAACCCAAACTGAGGCGGCGCACCCGTTCATAAAGAAGAGTCAGCTGAGGACTCATTATCTGTTTGTTTGTTTATGTGCGGTTTCTCCTGGACTCTGCGTCTGGACTCCATTCAGGTTGATTACAGTGGAGTGGTGGTCTGTCATTTAGAAGCTCCAGATCGATTTTAAAGTGCTCTGTGAAACGCCACACACCACACTGCCAGCCCAGTAAAACCTCTGCTCTCTCTCCACCTCAAACGTGCTTGTAAAAAAACCTATTATGAGGAACAAGGGGAGAGTGAGTTTCAAAGCAAAGTCAACCCTCCATTCCTGCAAGACCAGCTCCTAATTACTCTCTGATTAACCATGGGACTCACAAAGCCAATATTTGGCTCTTTATACGGATGCCATGATGACAGGAAGCAGAACGGGGGAAACGGGCACATGCACACTAAAAAAAGCCCGACAGAAGTGTTTGAAGGGCATCGGGGAACATCTGTGGCTGTTTATGAGTCAGTAGCCAGTAGTCAAAGCTCTAACAGGTTTAGGTGTCATCCTAGTTCCTCCTGTTTTCTGTTGATCTTTGCCTCTCGACACGACACTTCTGTTTGTTTTATACAGAATCCAACACATTTACACAATGGATCCTGCCTCCTCCTACAAAAGCTACCAAAGCCGGCCATGCAAAAAGCATCTATGACAACAATGGCAATTAAGCAAGGGGCGATTTGTACACATCTGGAGTGGATTTCCTCACCAGAACGGTCCCTGGCGCACAGAATCAGCTCTTTGGCAGCCTTCTCCCCCTCTGCGCTGCTGAACCGGGGACTGTAGTGGGTAGGGGAGCGTGTTTTTTGTGTGTTTGGTTAAAAGCAGATGGTTGGTTTATATTAGCTCAGGAAGGCGATAAACAGCCCGACGCACTGTCAAACCACCGATCACGGAAGCCGGCGCTCTGTGTTCAGGGTGATGACAATGTTCAACACATTTAATCACTTTCAGACAGTGTGACAAGAGGTGCGTCGGAAATCACATACTACATTTGACGAGGAACAACCTTTTTTATTTTTGCGACCTTAAAAAACCAATCTGTGCACTATAAATAAAAACTTGATGACTGTCATGTGACTCACGATTTCTCTTCTGTCTCCTCATGGGATGGTAAAGTGTCCATCAGATGCGCACTTCAGAAGTAGTAGGTCATGTTTTACCTATGAATACTATGAATAAGGACATACTTTTTTTTAACATACACCTTCTAGGGCATATTTGGATGTAGGGAAAGTCTTTCTAATGCTTTTCTAAGGAACACACTGTAAAGAAATTGTCTGGTAAATCTTCAAAATGTTCTTCATGTGGTAATATACTGAAGTCAAATAAGTCTTTAATATGAAAAATAATGTCTGGTTTCAAACTAGTTTCTCAAAAACGAACCAAATTAACAGTAATTGTTGAGACGATGTTGCACAAACAGACAAGAGCCCCAGTTAGTGCTACAGAGCAACCGTTTTCATATTTGTTGAGGTATCTCAGTTTAGAAAGAGTTTATTTTGAGCTCTTTTTATATATTAAAATAAAAAAGAGATATCATATATAAAAACATTATGTACTTCACCTTAGAAGAAACAACTACACATTTTCTTTTAAAGGGAAAGTTCACCTAAAAATGAAAAGTCTGTTTTCAATTAACTTCAAGAAAGCTTATGAATATTGTTAAAATTGTCAGGTGGTAATAACTAAATTAACTGGTTTTATTTAAGTCAAAATAGTTCTGAACACTATAATTGGACAGGTTGAGGTGTTCAAACAAACAAGAGCCTCAGTTAGTGCCACAGATTTCACATTTTTTACTTAGATTTACTTTTTCCTCTTTTTACATATTAACAAACAAAAGAAGAAAGTATCTTAACATAAAAATAACGTACTACACCTTAGAAGTAACGACTGCACTTTTCTTTTAAAGGGAAAGTTGACCTGAAAATGAAAAGTCTGTCATCATTTACTCACCTGCATGCAGAGGTCTTTATATGAAAAAATAATGTCTGGTTTCAAACTAGATTAGATAGATAAAGATTAGTTTAGATAGAGTTTACTTTTAGCTCTCTTTATATTAAGATAAAAAAGAGAAAATTTACATTTAAAAACGATGACCTTAGAAGAAACAAGTACACATTTTCTTTTAAAGGAAAAGTTCACCAAAATGAAAATTATGTCATCATTTACTCACCTTCATGTCATTCCAAAGACTTTATTTCTTCTGAAGATATTTGATGAATGTTTCAACTGTTTTTGTGCATAAAATGAAAGTCAATATCAACAGTCAACTATGGACAAAAAAAAGTAGAAACATTGAGATATTTATATCTTCTTTTGTGTTCAGCAGAAGAAAGAAAGTCATACAGGTTTGAAACGATGACAGAATTTTCATTTTTGGCTGATGTTTGTATCAGCAGACAAAACAAAACTAAATTTTGGTCACACTTTAGTTTAGGGTCCAATTCTCACTATTAACTACGGCGTTTGCCTCAATAAACTCCTAATTACTGCTTATTAATAGTTAGTAAGGAAGTTGTTAAGTTTGGGTATTGAGGATCTAGAATAAGGTCATGCAGAATAAGGCATTAATATGTGCTTTATAAGTACTAATACACAACATTCTAGTAATATGCAACTAGTTCATAATGAGAATTGTACCCTAAACTAAAGTGTTCCCAAAATTTTTAATATGACTGAATCACATTAGGTTGCACCAAAAAATCATTGAGATGAGGTAGACATGACTGCATGTTGTCACTTTTTACATTACAATGAGATCAAATGATCTTTTGCGGTTCCCTTGTCGTGTCAGAGGGAGTTTTGTTTTGAATGGCTCTAAAATAAAGCCCAGAAAGCCCGAGGGAAGTGTGTGGGAAGGTAGCCCTAAGGTATCCAGCAACAACCTGCAGTATCAGCGTCAGGCGTCACTGCAGCGGCTCTGTTCAGCACTGATAAGAGACTCGGGTGGACCCAGCGCAGCTCTGCACATGCACACATCTTTAAAAACAGATAACGTGATGTTCGTAAGACGATCCTCTATGAAGCGTTTGATGTGCCGTATAATTTATCCCTTGCGGTCTCAAAGCCATAAAGTCATCACTAACACGTCTTTGAGTGTGAAATTAAGTACCGGAAGGGATGAGCGCTTGCATTCACTTTTAGAGGAAACATTTGTTCTCTCTGAGTTGCTGTTCCCCTCTCTCATCATAAGCACTAAGTGCAGGCTGTGCTGGAGCACACAATGAGAATGAGAAGCGATTGTTTTAACCTCTATCTCGTGGCCTTTGAAGATGTGATTCGCTTCCTCACCTGAAAGAAGTTTCAGAACTCTGCACAGATAGTGAGCGAGACTCGCTCCGCTTTGTTATCATCACAGTCATCTGCAACAATGAAAAACAGTGTCTGCTGTGTGCACATGTGAACATTTCATTGGAGGGGGGATGGGCCAGGTCATTAGAGAGCAGGGATAAAGGGAGGGCAGTAGACACAGGAAACAGAGAAACATGTTGACAGCGTGCAGGAGGAAATGTTGAGAGATATGACAAGAGAATATATACGAGTGGTACGAGAACCTGTGGTCTTAACGGCTTGTCCACCAAACCCCTACTGGTCATTTCTGAGACAGCGATCTACTGACCAGACCCTGTTCAGTTGGACATTATCATATTTCCTACAGAAGTCACTCCTGATATGCTTGACCATGTTGATGACCTGATTGATCACTCAGTGAGCTTAAAGGGTTAGTTCACTCAAAAACTGAAAATTATCCCAAGCTTTACTCACCCTCAAGCCATCCTAGGTGTATATGACGAACACAATCAGAGTTATATACATAAATATCCTGACACATCTAATGATAGATGGATGCACAAAAAAGTGCATCCATCCATCATAAACGATATCCACACGACTCCAGGGGGTTAATAAAGGCATTCTGAAAGAAAAATATTCATATTAAAATCTTTATAAACAAAAATAACGAACTTCCGGCAGACGGGCAACGCAAATTGACTTATGCCAAAAGAGTAATCTCTGACCTGATGCACGACACATTGATGAATGCTGAAGCTCAGAGGAGAGAGCAAATCAAAACACCGGTCACAAATTAGAAGTCTAAAACGAGAATTTTTAAAGAGAAATGTCGGAGGATTTCGATATGAGAGAAGAGGAGCTTGAGTTTGTTGCCCAGCTCTATTTGTTTGAACAGCGAGAGGCGTCTGAGCTTACGATACTCCTATGATCCTGCGTCATACATCGCGTCACGGGTTACTCTTGTGGTGCAAGTCGACTTGAGTAGGTCGTCTGCCAGAAGCTAGACATTTTAGTTTATAAAGTTTTAAATACGGATATTTTTCCTACAAAACCCCATCGCTTCACTTCAGAAGGCCTTTATTAACCCCCTGGAATATAAACATTGTAAAAATTAGGGATGCACCGATACCAAGCTCATGTACTTGTACTCGTACTCGTAAAAATACCCCCGATACCAAAGACCGATACCTCACGTGACGAAACCGACAGAATTGTCCGTGCACAGAGACACCGGCGGCAGCAGCAGAAACAATGTCAGCCTCACAGGTGTGGAAATACTTCAGAATTAATGATGACAACACACACATTGCGAACTGCATGTTTTCAATCACAATTCGTTATCGATTAGCGGGATAGGCGGAATCGCGCTGAATGACACAGACCAGAAGCTCTCTCTCTTTCTTGCGCGCGATCAGTTCTCCTTGCGCCTGAATGGTCAAATGCACACATAGTTGTCAAAATGTCCATCGTGTGGATTATCTCACGTAAATACAGTCGGTTATGGCTTAAGTGGACGTAAACATTTGGGTGAAAACAGGATATGTGTCAGTATCCATGGATTCGGTCTTAAAGGGACTGTATATTTGTCATTAATGTTAATAAAACAACAAAACAACAAAAGATGTTAAATAAAATGTATACATGGTAAATCTGAAAAACAAGTTCATTTATTTGTATCTCTATAGTATTTGTTGTATTGTTTGTAAATTTCTTTTTATATAACTACAATTATATATATTGGTAATTATGCCCTTTGAAGGTTATTGTTCTTTAAGTTTGTGACAAGCACATAAAAATTATTACTTTTTTCATTAGAGTAATAATAAAGAAGCTGTCCAACATTCATTAGTCTCACTGTGTTGTGGTTGGAAAACTGCAACATCAAAAAAAACAAAAACAAACAAATTCATAAATTCATAGGCATCGGTATCGGCGAGTACTAGAAAAAAGTACTCATACTCGGTCTTTAAAAAATGGTTTCGGTGCATCCATATTAAAAAATGTCAGGTAAATGTTTTAAAAATGTGCTAAATTAACTGGTTTTAAGTCAAAATAGTCTTTAATATGAAAAATAATAACAGGTTTCTCATAAGTCTGTCATTGGTTGGCCAAACAGACAGCCCCAGGACAGGTTGAGATGTTCAAACAAACAAGAGCCACAGTTAGTGCCACAGATTCCACATTTTTAGGTAAATCAATCAACAAAACAAGAAATATCCATATTTAAAATGTTATAATCTAAAATGACTAGCTTCTGTATGCATACTGTGCAAGTCGACTTGCACCACAAGAGTAACCCGTGACGCGAAATCCTCCGACATTTCTCTTTAAAAATTCTTGTTTAGACTTCTAATTGGTGACCGGTGTTTTGCTTTGCTCTCTCCTCTGAGCTTCCGTGTTCGTCATTGCGTCAGGTCAGGGTTACTCTTCTGCCGCAAAGCAATGTGTATGGCCATCTGCAGTGAGCTAGTTATTTTAGATTATAAAGTTTTAATTATGGATATTTTTCTTACAAAAACCCATCGCCCTTTATTAACCCTCTGGAGCTGTATGGATTATTTTTTATGATGGATGGATGCATTTTTGGGGGCTTCAAAATCGTGCCCTCCGTTCACTAAAGCTTGGAAAAGCCAGGATATTTTTTAAATATAACTCTGATTGTGTTCGTCTGAAAGAAGATAGCTATATACACCTAGGATGAGGGGGAGTAAATCATGGGATAATTTTCATTTTTGTGTGAACTATTCCTTTAAGTATTTTACTCCTACTGAATGTAGGCTCAAAGATGCACTATAGTCCTCAACCCCTAAGAGACATGCCAGTGAATTGATTCGTGAGGAGAGCAATCACACGTTTGTTTTCTAAAATCACAATAAAACTGAACAGCTCAACATTGCAATAAATCAAGGCTGACACAGCAGCTTCTTAAACGTCTCAGTTAAGCTCAAGTGCTCAAGAAGGGCATAAGTAAACCAATATCCTTCAATAAAAATTAAATAGTCAAAGCCTACTTGCACTGGACATCATCGGCCTCATCACCAACTATATATATATATATATGAAACACCTGTGATTCACAACTACAAGCTAATGCACTCGCCTTCATGGCCTTGTTGACAAGTTTGGGTGACAACCTTCAATGCCCTGTAGATGGCGATATCACTTCTTTTGCAGCAGAAAAAGTTAGGATCCATGCAAAATGTAAGGAGTAATTGCATCACTCATTACAAATATATTGGAGTAAAGAGTACATATACTTAAGTACTGTAACAAATACTTAACACCACTGCCTTCATGTCATTCTGAACCTAGCTGTTTGATTTTCTTTCTTCTGTAAAAAGATATTTGATGAATATTTCAGCTGTTTTTGTCTATACATTATCAACAGTCAACATCTGACCCCTTTTATGGACAAAAAAAACCATAAAAACACTGAGAGATAATTCTAAAGCCTAATGGGCTGCGTTTCCCAAAAGCATCGTGAGCTAAGATGATCGAACATTGGTGGCAATGGCCTCCACAATCAACTTGGGCTCACAATGCTTTTGGGACACAACCCTGGTCATTCTGCGATAGTGATCTACTGACCAGACCCAGTTCGGTTGGACATTATCAGATTTCCTGCAGAAGTCGCTCCTGATATGCTTGATGTTGCGTCAATGATGACCTGATTGGCAATTATCACTCAGAGAACTTATATGTTCACCAAGTGCATCACTTTACTGTGTATTTTGACATGCACATTAGTGTGAGTGTCGGATTTACATGTTTTATATTGATCGGATGGCAGTACCACATGTACATACAGTACGCACTCAAATTAATCTGTACATGCCAGGGCCATTTTTAGCCATGTGGAGTGCGTGTGTGAATTCCCGTGGAGGGGGATGGAGTGTGACCATGTTGCACACACATGTTTCTTTTAATGACGGGTTTTGATAAAAGAGCTTTAGATTAGGCATAAACTCTTTTTCATTTATGGTATATCACATTATCATCATTGAATATCACCAGCTGAGCTCCACTGGAAATGTGCTGCTCATAGTGGTGATATCAGAGCCGTTTGTTCAGAAACTGAAAGAGATGAAAAAGAATAACGAGAATAAGTCATACCCTTGTGAAAAAGAAATACGCTTGAGCATACATAAAAAGTAAAAAATATACTTGAACTTCTGTATTTGTAATTTTAAAAAAAATGTATTAGAGTTAAAATTTATATTAAATGCAATTACTTGAACTTAAGGGTGTTTTTTCGACCCACTTAAGTAGTACATCTTTATACGTAATTTCATAATTACTTCTACTGTATTTTAAATATGGTTTAAGTGTTCTGCTGAATGGACTGACAAGCATTTATGATAAACGAAAATATATAATTTCTACTGAAACTTGTATGTTATGTATTTAAATATATTTGTAATTACACATTTGTAATGATTAAAGTTTAGTACATTTCAAATATCCTAACTTTAAATGTAATATCAAACGACACACTGCAATTAAAATTATAATCAAATACTTGTGCATGTGCTTTATATGTTAGTCAACACATCAAAAAACGTTTATGTATTTAAAGCATGGCACAAGATTATTAATACTATGATTTAAAATGTGCTTTAAAGTGAACTTTTTAAAATTGCATTTAAAGCATAATCATGACAGTGTATTCTCTTTAAGTACACTTTTAAGATTTGAAGTACTTTCAATAGAATTAAGCACACTTCTTTTTCACAAGGATATCCAAGTCCATAAACATAAAAACATCACTAATGTGCAAATGACAAAAATACACTTTAAAAGTGATGTTTGTACTCCAGAAAGAGAAAATGAACTAGGAGGCCAGCGTCTTTTGACATTGTGTGTACTACATGTGAAATGTTACGTTTATTCTTTTATATTTGTTAGTTTATTCACTTTAAAGTTACATGTATTGAGATGCACAGTAGCAGTTAAGGCTTTCTTCAGACTACAACACCCAGCATGTGTCATCCATTCAGTGCAATCAATGGCTCACATATGAGTCACTTTTGGGTAAATAACAGATCCTTCTGACAGAAGAGAGTCAGTTAATAAAAGAGTTTGTTTCTCGTCTAAGCAACACAACACTGAGCTGGTGCTGAATAAAAGATCCAACAATACACATCGAAGAAAGCAAAAGAAAACAAGGAAGACACAAAACAAATCTTGTTCACTTTAAGTTATAAACCAGAAGAAGTGAAAACATAAAAATGAAAACATTTAACAAAACATAAGGTTATTTGGAATGGCATCAGCACTATTTAAGTGCAAAAGTTAGTCATCTTAAAGGTTCAGCTCACACAAAAATGAAAATTCAGTCATTAATTACTCACCCTCATGTCGTTCCACACCCTTGAGACCTTCGTTCATCTTCAGAACACAAATTAAGATATTTTTGATGAAATCTGAGAGCTGTCTGATCTTCCGGGTTTTGCGTCAGAACGCCGACTCATTATTGGCCGGCTCCTGCGTCAGCAGCACACGCATGCGTCATGGAGCTCACATGTACAGCGTCGGCCAATACTGATCCGGCGGAAGCGCTGCTCTGTGTTTACAACAGGTGTGTTCGACATCGGCTGCGGCTGGATGTACCCGATCGGCGGGAGTATCCGCGCGCAGGCGGGCAGGAGCTGAAAACAGAGACGTGAAGACGGACACTTTCTGCTTCCCGCAGTGAAACACTGATATTTCAGAGACATTTTCATTCAATACTTTATGTACTGCTCACAGCGTCTGCTTTTACAAGAATAAAGTTCTGAAGTGTGAAACTCCACTACACATCACGACACACAATAGATGTTTTTAAAAATACAAACCATTATGTTATTGTATTTCAGTATAAACATGCATCACTACACAGGTGAACATAATCTAGCTAACATTTATTAAACATAATCTAGTTAAAACTATTTATTTATGGCTGAAACGTTGCATGTATATGTAACAAGCAAAGTGTTTATCATAATGTGCTTTAAATAACAAGTAATGTCAGAAAGAGATCAGCTCTGCTGTTGTTCATAAATATCAGTAGTGATGTTGTACAATGAGGACGTTGTCACGTGTCATCAGTGTCTCAATGTGTGGTGATCCTTACTGTCCTGACCAGTGCCCGGATTCATGTACACCATATACTGATTCACTAGCTCAGGAGCTGATTGAGACGCACCCCAGATGGCTGCTCTCGAATCGCTCTCGCGGTACTTTAAAGTCATACGTCACATTCACATGACGTCGGCGCTGTCTCAAGTCTAATTTCTAACCAGCATGCACTGCTTCTAGTCATCCGCCGATCAGTCTGTGCAGCGCTGCATGAAGTCGAACAAGCCGAGTGTCAACAGCGTAAGAGACTGACTGAGAAGAGAAGAAATTGTTAAATAAAGTTATTTTTGTTTTATTTTTGTGCACAAAAAGTATTCTAGTCGCTTCATAACATTAAAGGATTAGTTCACTTTTAAATACACTTTTCCTGATAATTTACTCACCCGCATGTCATCCAAGATGTTCATGTCTTTCTTTCGTCAGTCGAAAAGAAATGAAGGTTTTTGAGGAAAACACTCCAGGATTTTTCTCCATATAGTGGACTTCACTGGGGTTCAACGGGTTGAAGGTCCAAATGTCAGTTTCAGTGCAGCTTCAAAGGGCTTTAAACGATACCAGACGAGGAATAAGAGTCTTATCTAGAGAAACGATCGGTCATTTAGGAAAAAAATACAACCGTTTATGCTTTATAAACAAAATATCGCCTTGAACGTACTTTCCGTTTCCGCATTCTTCATAACGCTTACGCTGTGTGTCCTACGCCTTCCCTATTCTACTTACATAACGAACGCGGCGCCAGTTTAGTTCGTTACGTAAGTAGAATAGGGAAGGCGTAGGACATTCAGCGTAAGCGTTATGAAGAATGCGGAAGCGGAAAGTACGTTCAAGGCGATATTTTGTGTTTATAAAGCATAAACGGTTGTATTTTTTTCCTAAATGATCGGTCGTTTCTCTAGATAAGACCCTTATTCCTCATCTGGTATCGTTTAAAGCTCTTGAAGCTGCACTGAAACTGACATTTGGACCTTCAACCCGTTGAACCCCAGTGAAGTCCACTATAAGGAGAAAAATCCTGGAATGTTTTCATCAAAAAGCTTAATTTCTTTTCAACTGAAGAGAGAAAGACATGAACATCTTGGATGACATGGAGGTGAGTCATTTTATCAGGAAAAGTGTATTTAAAAGTGAACTAATCCTTTAAGGTTGAAACACTGCAGTGAAAATAGTTGACTATTTTAACAATCCCTTTAATGGGCCTTGAAATCTGTAATGACGTTGTTGTGTATAGGGAGATCAGACAGCTCTCGGATTTCATCAAAAATATCTTAATTTGTGTTCTGAAGATGAACGAAGGTCTTACGGGTGTGGAACGACATGAGGGAGAGTAATTAATGACAGAAAATTCAATTTTGCGTGAACTAACCCTTTAAAGTCAGGTCATAGAAAGCATATGTGTTTTTGAAACAATTATTGCTCTTTCTGAAAACAAAAACACACATACAAATTATTTGAAAACGTTTGGGGAAAAGTTTTGTGTAAACAGGACCATTTCTATTTTATTTTATTTTNAACTGACATTTGGACCTTCAACCCGTTGAACCCCAGTGAAGTCCACTATAAGGAGAAAAATCCTGGAATGTTTTCATCAAAAAGCTTAATTTCTTTTCAACTGAAGAGAGAAACACATAAACATCTTGGATGACATGGAGGTGAGTCATTTTATCAGGAAAAGTGTATTTAAAAGTGGACTAATCCTTTAAGGTTGAAACACTGCAGTGAAAATAGTTGATTATTTTAACAATCCCTTTAATGGGCCTTGAAATCTGTAATGACGTTGCTGTGTATAGGGAGATCAGACAGCTCTCGGATTTCATCAAAAATATCTTAATTTGTGTTCTGAAGATGAACGAAGGTCTTACGGGTGTGGAATGACATGAGGGTGAGTAATAAATGACTGAAATTTCAATTTTGCGTGAACTAACCCTTTAAAGTCAGGTCATAGAAAGCATATGTGTTTTTGAAACAATTATTGCTCTTTCTGAAAACAAAAACACACATACAAATTATTTGAAAACGTTTGGGGAAAAGTTTTGTGTAAACAGGACCATTTCTATTTAATTTTATTTTATTATGCAGATAAATAGCATTTATATATCTGTAAATCTGTGGTTCATTATTCAGTGCGCAGATGTATCATTTACACTCTTAATTTTCCATTTATCACAATTCCAATAAACTGGATTAAATACTTAAATGATTTTATATGGTATCATATCCCTGTATAGCTGCACATTAAACATGTTTTTCCATAAATAAACGTGCTAAAATCATTAGATGTGCACATTTTTATTAACAGGCTAGATATTTTCCCAGAAAAGTGTATGCGTGTGTTTAAAAGTGTGACTCTTGTGTCAAAATTCACCGGGATGTGAAGGGTTAACCTTACCTTCGCAGTGCATTGTGGGATAGCGAATGATCAGCGATGGCGGCGACACCAAAGCACCTGAAACTTTTCATTGTATCTTATTTGCATGTCGCGCTCTTCTCCCTGAGCTCGTGCAGCGGCGCCGCGGGCGTGACGTGGGATGAGAGCGGATACATTGTGTACTGCCCGTGCATGGGTACGAGACCTGTACAGCTCAGAGTGTGTGTGTGTGTGTGTGTGTGTGTGTGTGTGATAACACGCCTCTGTGTGCTCTTCTTTAGGTCGCTTTGGAAACCAAGTGGATCATTTTCTTGGATCACTGGCTTTTGCTAAAATGCTTAACCGAACTCTCGCGGTTCCGCCGTGGATCGTGTACCGCCATCACGCGCCCCCTTTTCACAACGTAAACACACTCTTCTCATGATCCTGAACACTTTTGGGGAGCCCAGCTTGAGCTGGAAGGGTTTTGGGACACAGTTGCTGGTGCAAAGTTAGTCATTATCTGGTTCAAACCAATGGTAGAATTATTTATATAATTTATTACTGTTTTATTTTTATATATATTCAGTTTTCATTGTATTAAAGTTTTATTTTATGCTAATATTTGATTTCAGCTTTATTTCAGTTAATGAAAACAATAACAACACTGGTCATTGGCTTGTACATGTGGTCATTAACTCTTGGGTAAAGTTGGTTTTATATTCGCACATTCGGACCTGATAAATGTGCAATAAATTAATGTTTGCGAATTTTAAGCAGCGACATGATATTGACAACCAACGATTGTCAACTTACAACATTTTTCGCAGTCGATCAAAATAGGCAAGTATTGTTTTAATGGCATATTTACTTGTGAATGTCTGGTGTGATTAACAAGACTTGAATACGGATGTCCGAGTATAAAACCAACTTTACCCAAGTGTCATTAACTAGTCCAAAATGATCAAACTGGTAGACCATCTTGACCCACACCAGCTCTCTAGCAGCTGCTGATGACCAGCGGTCACTCCAATAGATCTAACGGGGAAAGCACAAGTTATTGATAATGTTCGGTGTCTCTTGACAGGTGCACGTCCCTTACAGTGAGTATTTCCAGCTGGAGCCAGTGAAGCAGTACCACCGTGTGGTGAGTCTGGAGGACTTCATGGAGCACTTGGCTCCTGAGCGCTGGCCCCGCGGCCAGAGAGTCGCCTACTGCTTCGAGTCGTCCGCTCAGAGGAGCCTGGACAAAAAGAGCTGTCCGATGAAGGTAATGCGGCTGCTCGTTCTTTAAAGTGCAATTACAGAATACTGTGAGTTTATGCACTTCACACTGCTTTTACACGTCCTGCATTTCTATCTTTTTGCTGGAGAATATAGGGACAGTTCACTCAAAAATGAACATTCTGTCATCATTTACTCTCCCTCATGTTGTTCCAAACCTGTAAACATGTCTTTGTTCTGCTGAACACAAAGGAAGATATTTGGAAGAATGTTTGTAATCAAGCAGATCTCACCCCCCCATTGATTTCAATAGTATTTCTGTTTGGTTACAAACATTCTTCAAGATATCTTCTTTTGTGTTCAGCAGAACATAGAAATTGACACAGGTTTGGAACAACATGAGGGAGAGTAAATGATTTTTGGAGTGAACTGTCCCTTTAAGGCTGATCAGTGACGGCACATGCTATGGAAACACTGCCATCTATTGGATTTTTAGTAGATTAGCAGATTCATACTGCGATATTTTCATGACCGTGTACTTGTAATGCAGCCTGTTGATTCTGATGCAGGATGGAAACCCTTTCGGCCCGTTCTGGGATCATATTGGAGTCGACTTTGACCGTTCCGTTCTTTTCGGAGGTCTTTCATTCAGTTCCTACTACCAGCCACACTGGATAAAGAGGTAAGATTAAAGGGTTAGTTCACCCAAAAATGAAATTTCTGTCATTAATTACTCACCCTCATGTCGTTCTACACCCGTAAGACCTTCGTTCATCTTCAGAACACAAATTAAGATATTTTTGATGAAATCCGATGGCTCAGTGAGGCCTCCATTGACAGTTAATTAACACTTTCAATGCCCAGAAAGCTGCTAAAGACATATTTAAAACAGATCATGTGACTACAGTGGTTCAATGAAGCGACGAGAATACTTTTTGTGCACCAAAAAAACAAAATAGTGACTTTATTCAACAATATCTAGTGATGGGTGATTTCAAAACACTGCTTCATGAAGCTTTACGAATCTTTTGTTTTGAATCAGTGGTTCGGAGCGTGAAAGTCACATGATTTCAGTAAACGAGGCTTCGTTACATCATAAGTGTTTCGAAATTTCAATGGTTCACCACTGGGGGGCGTGACTTTAGCAGTTTGATACAAGCTCTGAACCACTGATTCGAAACAAAAGATTCGTAAAGCTTCATGAAGCAGTGTTTTGAAATCGCCCATCACTAGATATTGTTGAATAAAGTCTTTTGTTTCTTGGCGCACAAAAAATATTCTCGTCGCTTCATAACATTAAAAGATTAGTCCACTTTTAAATACAATTTTCCTGATAATTTACTCACCCCCATGTCATCCAAGATGTTCATTCTACGCTGCGCTGCGTTCGTTCCATAAGTAGAATAGGGAAGGCGTAGGACACACAGCGCAAGCTTTTTTTTTTTTTGGATCAATTTTTTATTGATTATTGTATAGATAGGGTCACATATCACATTATTGTATAGATAGGGTCACATACAGTTGTCCATAGTTTTCTTCAGAATAAAACATAAACAGGAAGGTGACCCTCTGAACCCCCACCCAATCCTAGGCTCTAGCTTTATTTATTCTGGCTGTTGACAGTTCTAACATTACTATATCATGAAACTGAAATAGCCAGTGTCGCACAATTAAAGTATTGGGAGGGAGCCATCTTTGCGCAGTTATCTTTTTAGCAGAGGTTAGTCCTGCCAGCCAAATCTTTCTTTGTAGCTCTGTGAAACCTAAATTGGAGTCATCGTTTAGAAGGAGCACAACTGGTTGCACTGGTATCTCTTTTCCTATCATATCAGACATTATTGATGAGATCTTTTCCCAGAACTCATAAACCTTCTCACATTCCCAGACCATATGCATGAATGTTCCCTCTTGTTGGTAGGGACAAAAACTACAGTGGGGATTTGCAGATAATTTAATAAGGAAGCGTTTCTTTGGTGTCCAGTACAATCTGTGACAAAATTTGAAATGAATTAATTGATGGTTTGGATTTTTTGATGCACAGAAAATATTTTTCCATACCGTCTCCCAATCAATCTGGTCTACAGCGCAAGCTTTCTGAAGAATGTGGAAAGCGGAAGCACATGCAAGGCGATCATTTGTGCTTATAAACCATATACAATTGTATTTTTGTAGAAAATGACCGATCGTTTCTTTAGATAAGACCCTTATTCCTCGTCTGGCATCGTTTAAAGCCCTTTGAAGCTGCACTGAAACTGCTGTAGTCACATGAACTGATTTAAATATGTCTTTAGTAGCTTTCTGCTGCTATCTTGCTGTCAATGCAGGCCTCACTGAGCCATCAGATTTCATCAAAAATATCTTAATTTGTGTTCTCAAGATGAACGAAGGTCTTACGGGTGTGGAATGACATGAGGGTGAGGAATTAATGACAGAATTTTGGGTGAACTAACCCTTTAAGCTGAAACACTTAAATCAAAATGATCCACCTCTCAAACTCTGTGTTTTTCTTCAGGTTTCCTCCAACAGAGCATCCAGTTCTCGCTCTTCCAGGAGCCCCAGCGCAGTTCCCTGTACTGGAGGAGCACACTGGACTGCAGCAGTATGTGGTGTGGTCGGACAAACTGGTGCAGGAAGGAGAAGGCCGTATCAACACCCTGCTCAACAGACCCTATGTGGGCATCCATCTGAGGATTGGCTCTGATTGGGTAAGCTCTGTGTCTGTATGTGAGTGGAGGTTTTTCAGCTGGAAGCTTCTAGAACACACGGCAGCGTTTGAAAACAGGCTCCCGCTTTCAAATTCAATCGCTCCCGTGTGTTGATCGTTGTAGCCAATCACAGACATACATGTTTAGCTCGTGAACACAATGGCCAATCGGGTGTTTACAAATCCACTCAACAGCGCTCAAAGTGTCACATTTTTTAATGGTATCGAAGTCGGTACTTTTGACAACACCAGTCTGAATCAGATGATACACATCATATCCTCTTTACTATATTCTTTTTATCATTCCTCACAGCAAAACGCCTGCAAGCTTCTGAAGACGGGTGATACTGGGCCTCACTTCATGGCGTCTCCTCAGTGTGTGGGATACGACCGTCAAACCGCCCTGCCGCTGACCATGACCATGTGTTTACCGGATCTGTCCGAGATCCGCCGTGCCGTGAAGCTCTGGGTGAAGAACACCGGCGCTCAGTCAGTGTACATAGCCACCGACTCAGAATCGCACACCGCAGAGATTCAGAAACTCTTCAAGGGCAAGGTGAGGTTTCATATTAATATTACAAATGCGTGAACATGGTTTAGTTAACAGAATATAATAGTGTTGACACATTCTGTGCAGGTGAAGGTCGTGAGCTTGCAGCCGGACACTGCTCAGGTCGACCTGTATATCCTCGGCCAGGCCGATCACTTCATCGGCAACTGCGTTTCGTCCTTCTCAGCGTTTGTTAAAAGGGAGAGAGATGTTCACGGGAAACCTTCATCCTTCTTTGGCATGGACCACCCTGGAAAAAAGAAAAGAAAAGAAGAACTCTAATGAAATAAGAGGTTATAACTGTGAAGACTGGATGATGTTTTGCATGTTTCGGGAGTCTCTTTAGTTTTTGAACAAGAAAATTTGGATATATGCTTCAAGTACTTAAATGAAGGGAGAACAAGGGATGTTAGTTCCTTATTAATTTCTCTGGACACTGCATATCTCCCATTTTGCACTACTATCCTAACTGTGAGCAGCCAAACCAGGACCAAATGCTCCACAACATTCGGCTCCATATTTCTTCTAGAAAGAAATGTGAGCATTTGTCATTGCATATCGATTAAATATTTGTACTGGGATGTTTGTGTAGACTGGATAATTTGAGGATGGAAACTGACCCCTATGGCAGAGAGACTAGTCAGAATCAGTCGAGTGTAAGCAGTGTGAAATTGCACTTTTCAGTTGGAGCCGATTTAAGGCCTCCAGAGTCATCAGATGATGAAGTGATTTCTGAAAACAAATATAGGAATGCATCACTGTATAGACATAACATTGAATGCATGTCATACAGACTTTCTGCTGTCTTACAGTAATGCAGGTTGACATTTATTGAAAGTCGGTTTGAAACCAAATGGCAGAAATGTTTTTTTAAGCGTTTTAATTTGTTTGTAATTGTTAGTAATTTTGTACGACTTTAGATGACATTCCTAAAATTACTCAAATAAAACAATGTTTGCATTGATGTCCTTTGGTTTATGATTATTTAAAAAAGGCTTTCTTTAAAGGTTTTTACAACAAGTTTACATCAGTATATACTCATTTACAATTTTTACAAAAATAAATGAATCAAATAGGCTACCATAGTAAATGCAATGGTTACTACACTACTGTTCTAAAGTTCAGGGTTGGTACAATTTAATTTTTTATTTTTTTGAATAATACAGTAAAAAGTATGTATTAAAATATAATATTACTCCAGTCTTCAGTGTCACATGATCCTTCAGAATTCATTCTAATATGATGATTTGATGTTTAGGAAACGTTTGTCAATTTGGATCAAGTTAAAGGATTAGTTCACTTTCAAATTAAAATTTCCTGATAATTTACTCACCTCCATGTCATCCAAGATGTTTATGTCTTTCTCTCTTCAGTTGAAAAGAAATTAAGCTTTTTGATGAAAACATTCCAGAATTTTTCTCCATATAGTGGACTTCACTGGGGTTCAACGGGTTGAAGGTCCAAATGTCAGTTTCAGTGCAGCTTCAAAGAGCTCTACATGATCCCAGACGAGGAATAAGAGTCTTATCTAGAGAAACCATCGGACATTTTCTAATTAAAAAAAAATATATATATAAGTTTTAACCATAAATGCTCATCTTGAACTAGCTCTCTTCTTCTTCTTAACTACTTGAATTCCAGCAGTGTAGACACTGTTAAGTGTATTACTGCCCTCCACAGGTTAAAGTTTGAACTAATTGTTATATACTTGCACTAGCATATTGTATATCACAATTTAGTTCAAACTTTGACCTGAGGAGGGCGCCTGACCTTAACCCCATAGAAAATNTGATTCAGATCATCAGCTCGTTAGGAGAGACTCCATGACCTGAACTGAGTGTGTCAGGTAAGAGAGACATACAAAATGTGCAGAGCAGTGGGTCCCGAGGACTAGAGTTGAGAACCACTGGCATATTGTATATCACAATTTAGTTCAAACTTTGACCTGAGGAGGGCGCCTGACCTTAACCCCATAGAAAATCTATGGGGTATTGTGAAGAGGAAGATGCGATATGCCAGACCCATCAATGCAGAAGAGCTGAAGGCCACTATCAGAGCAACCTGGGCTCTCATAACACCTGAGCAGTGCCACAGACTGATCGACTCCATGCCACGCCGCATTGCTGCAGTAATTCAGGCAAAAGGAGCCCCAACTAAGTATTGAGTGCTGTACATGCTCATACTTTTCATGTTCATACTTTTCAGTTGGCCAAGATTTCTAAAAATCCTTTCTTTGTATTGGTCTTAAGTAATATTCTAATTTTCTGAGATACTGAATTTGGGATTTTCCTTAGTTGTCAGTTATAATCATCAAAATTAAAAGAAATAAACATTTGAAATATATCAGTCTGTGTGTAATGAATGAATATAATATACAAGTTTCACTTTTTGAATGGAATTAGTGAAATAAATCAACTTTTTGATGATATTCTAATTATATGACCAGCACCTGTACTTCACACACCCGCTATATTGCTAAATCTACACGATTTTTCATATCAACAGAAAAATATACCGGGATAACCCGGTTTCTCTGCTAGTTCGCTGTTAATGATATGCTGACGTGATTGGTTACAAGGTAGTTTGTGACGTCAGAAACACCAGCGATTTGAGACTGTCTTTTTTCACTGCAGTTTTAAAGCTGCAGTAGGTAACTTTTGTAAAAATTTATGTTTTACATATTTGTTAAACCTGTCATTATGTCCTGACAGTAGAATATGAGACAGATAATCTGTGAAAAAAATCAAGCTCCTCCCAGTGGTCCTATTGCCATTTGCAGAAATACACCACTCCCGGTAAGAAACAACCAATCAGAGCCAGGAGGAGTGTCTTAGCAGTGTCAATCAAGCTGATCACACCCCTCTCATGCACGGCGCATACAGCCGTTCAAATTCAAGATTACCGGTGTGCCGCAGCTTTGCTTATGGCGGACAAACAATCCAAACTGCCAATTCCTCGAGTGGCACCTGCTCATAAAATAAAGACGGGTAAACGGAAAAAGACAGATGACGATGATAAAAAAGCCAAAAAGAAAGAATTAGATAGAGCCTGAAATAAAACGAGGGTAAATATCGGAGCGGCTTTTCCGAGGTGGAGGGAGCTACGTGTCCTGAAAGGATTAAAAACCGATGCAGAGTTAGCCACATTTCTGCTTGACAAGTAAGTGTGGTAACGTTAGTTACCGTTATATTATCTTACTAGCTATTTATTACTTATAGAAATAGTGCAACGTCATATAGTTACATTACATGTATTGCAAAATACGTAATGTTTTGAGGACTATTTTTGTAGTCAAAGTATGGGCAGGCCATAGTCAATGTAAATCATATTGTTGATGTTTCGTCTGTACCAGTGAATGTGCCATAACTGTTTATCCGCCGTCATTGGTGCCCTGCTTGCTTACTAGCCTGCGCGTTCACGGCAGGCTCCGTTGTGATGGGGGAGGGAGCTGTGGAGGGAGGAGCTGTGGAGGGAGGAGTTGTGGAGGGCTGTGGAGGGAGGAGCTGTGGAGGGAGGAGCTGTGGAGGGAGGAGTTGTGGAGGGCTGTGGAGGGAGGAGCTGTGGAGGGAGGNTTTGATGATATTCTAATTATATGACCAGCACCTGTACTTCACACACCCGCTATATTGCTAAATCTACACGATTTTTTATATCAACAGAAAAATATACCGGGATAACCCGGTTTCTCTGCTAGTTCGCTGTTAATGATATGCTGACGTGATTGGTTACAAGGTAGTTTGTGACGTCAGAAACACCAGCGATTTGAGACTGTCTTTTTTCACTGCAGTTTTAAAGCTGCAGTAGGTAACTTTTGTAAAAATTTATGTTTTACATATTTGTTAAACCTGTCATTATGTCCTGACAGTAGAATATGAGACAGATAATCTGTGAAAAAAATCAAGCTCCTCCCAGTGGTCCTATTGCCATTTGCAGAAATACACCACTCCCGGTAAGAAACAACCAATCAGAGCCAGGAGGAGTGTCTTAGCAGTGTCAATCAAGCTGATCACACCCCTCTCATGCACGGCGCATACAGCCGTTCAAATTCAAGATTACCGNCAAATTCAAGATTACCGGTGTTCCGCAGCTTTGCTTATGGCGGACAAACAATCCAAACTGCCAATTCCTCGAGTGGCACCTGCTCATAAAATAAAGATGGGTAAATGGAAAAAGACAGATGACGATGATAAAAAAGCCAAAAAGAAAGAATTAGATAGAGCCCGAAATAAAACGAGGGTAAATATCGGAGCGGCTTTTCCGAGGTGGAGGGAGCTACGTGTCCTGAAAGGATTAAAAACCGATGCAGAGTTAGCCACATTTCTGCTTGACAAGTAAGTGTGGTAACGTTAGTTACCGTTATATTATCTTACTAGCTATTTATTACTTATAGAAATAGTGCAACGCCATATAGTTACATTACATGTATTGCAAAATACGTAATGTTTTGAGGACTATTTTTGTAGTCAAAGTATGGGCAGGCCATAGTCACTGTAAATCATATTGTTGATGTTTCGTCAGTACCAGTGAATGTGCCATAACTGTTTATCCGCCGTCATCCGTGCCCTGCTTGCTTACTAGCCTGCGCGTTCACGGCAGGCTCCGTTGTGATGGGGGAGGGGCTGTGGAGGGAGGAGCTGTGGAGGGAGGAGCTGTGGAGAGAGGAGCTGTGGAGGGAGGAGTTGTGGAGGGCTGTGGAGGGAGGAGCTGTGGAGGGAGGAG
>RJVU01051924.1:486307-513919 GCA_003731715.1 Anabarilius grahami
ATGTAAAATATATATAAAATATATTTTTTAATTATTAAATAATATTAAAAAAACAAATGTAAAAATTATAGATGTAAAATTTGAAACTTGAATAATTACAATTATAAATGTAAATGTATGTTTAAATTCATAATTGTAATTTTTTTTGCATTGAGGCAATGAAGATATTGTTAGGGAAACGACTGTCAAACAGAAAAACATCTTTGTACAGCCTTTTTTAATGAGTTCATGAGTCTTTTGACGGATTTCATTCGAAGAACCAGCTCATTTGTTATTGTTTTTATTCATATTACTGCTCATTTATTTTGTCTCACAATCTATTCAGGCTGCAAACTAGATTCAACAATTAATTTGTTTTCAGTGTTGGAAGCAAATATTCTTGACAGTCCTTTCCGTAGCTTGGCTAATATCTGGTCTTAGCTTAGTTTATCAGGGTAAATGCATCTGATAACCAGTTCATTGTTCTCAGGCCATGGAGAGCAAGCTGCTGGTGGGAGGGAAGAACATAGTCGACCACACCAATGAGCAGCAGAGGATCCTGGAGCTGAAGAGACAGGAGATAGCTGAACAGGTAGAGTTTCCATTAACACACCGTATAGTTATTGAGCTGGACTGTGTTTCAGGCCTCAAGGTTGTTTCAAAGGAGACCGGTCATTTGAGTCGCCCTATAGTATGTGATATGGATATTTTGGGAGGCTAAATTTCAAATGCAGAAAAAAAAAAAGCATTCATGACGATCAGTCCTGTTTGTGTTTAGTTGGAGCTGCATTTAAATACCTTACAGAGAAAATCTGATGCAATATGTTCAACAACTCATTTTCATCTAAACTCTGATTGGCTAGAAATATGGTAATTTTCCTGCCGTTGTGATGTTATTAACTTTATATGAGCAGTTCCACTTGGGCATGTGAAACGCAAAGATGTTTAAAACATTTGAAATGTGTGTGCTTTCCTGTAGCTCAGTGGTTAGAGCATGGCACTAGCAATGCCAAGGTCATGGGTTCAATCCCAGGGATTGCACATACTCCGATACAAATGTATAGTATAATGCAATGTAAGTCGCTTTGGATAAAAGCGTCTGCCAAATGCATAAATGTAAATGTAAATGTGTGCGAGCAGAAACGGCGGGAAAGGGAGATGCAGCAGGAAATGGAGTGTCATGATGAAGAGACGCTGGAGTTGAAAGAGACGTACAGCTCACTGCAGCAGGAAGTTGACATCAAGACCAAGAAACTGAAAAAGGTATAGTATATCGGCTTCTATGCATTGGATTGGTTCCAGTTAATGGGTGAAAGAATATATTTATAATTTGTATGTTAATTGAACATTTCTTCGGCTTTGTTTAGCGCTGCTGCTAAATACTGGTGCAGGAAACACTGTACAAATACACTTGTCAAAAGTTACAATGGCATTAGAAAAGCTGCTTGTGCATGTGATCAGATGTATTTTTAGAGTCTAGCTGTATTCTCTGGAGTCAGTAGTAGGACAGCTCTCATCTCTATCCTCCTTGTTGAGAATCGTCCATACATGACTGAATGTGACCTCCTTTTGCTTGAGTGTTTAGAGCATATGCCTTACCTATTCCTATAAAGAGCCTAATCTTTTTTGAATGTCTTGTCTGTTTCCGTCTCTTTCATGCAGCTCTTTTCCAAGCTCCAGTCTGTGAAGGCGGAGATTCAGGACGCCCAGGATGAACATGTGAAGTACAGGCAGGAGCTGGAGCAGACTCAGAACGAGCTGACCAGAGAACTCAAACTCAAGTATGTCAACCCACCAACCCTCTTCAGCCGAATTTAGGCTTCGCAGCATTATAATGTACTAAAGGAACAATGGAAATTCATTTTGAGGTTGGCTAAAGATTACATTTAACACTGTCGATAAATTATTAGTGCTTTTAAAGATTCAGTTTTAAGTGAGTGTTATTACGGCAAATGGAAATGAGCATGAACAATTAAATATCCAATATCAGCCGATACCGATTAATTAAAAAAACATATCTTATCCACAGATAATAAATATGATACCAATATTTTGTAAATCCTTGATATAAATGCATATATTATGCCCTTTTACAAAGTCTTGATTTAGTTTTTGGGTTCGTCTAGAATATGTTTTTATGCTTGAATGTTCAAAAACCACATTATTTGTTTGCATATTTTACAATACTAACCTAAGTTAAGTCTGGGCCACACTAAAAGATTTTTAAAATGTTATCACAAACATGATGGACGACGGGCAAGAAGAAATGGCGATAGTAGTTTTTGGACTGCTTTTTACAGAAAATTTGCGGGGGTGATAAAAGAAAACGTGGAATAAGTCGTGCAATGCTTCTGTCTTCCGTCGGCTCGCTTTCTGATTTGATATTGTTTAGTTCCACGTGACAATCTACAGAGTGTGTGCGCACTTGTCCTCGAGGTTCCCCTCACGCAACTGATCATTAATATTCAACATGTTGGATATGTACGATTTGAGATCGGAGATTTGAACCCTGACGTTCTTCCGAGCAGATTCAGCAGATGCGTTTCCAGAAGAACTCTACTGCAATCGAGGGGAAACAGTGCAAGCTGATGAAGAGAATAACTCCCTTTGAAGTGGACTTTCACTTTACAACTGCATTTTACACTAAAGAAGAAATGTAAAATAGGTCCTCTTTAAAACATTCTGAACCAAATTGCTGGTAATTGAATCAAATCAAGTTGAATTGAGTTTATTTTGAATCGGATCAGAATCCAGTGAATCGTGAATCGAATCTTCCAAGACCTATCGCACAGTTCCTCTCATTTCTACACTGCTTCTAAACAAATCAGCGTGTGTGTGTGATGGTGAGTATTTGTTTTAGCTTAGAGGCTGAATAAAAAATAAAAAAAAAACTCTAAACGTGTTCTGACCTAATTAAGTTGTTGTAATGTGTTGGACTGACTGCTGGGAAATCTGGACTCAGCACTACTACATCACAGATGTCAACAGTGTCATACACACACTCACACACACACACACACACTCTAGTGTACTGAGATCTCTGAAGAAGAGGATCCATTAAGGGAAAGATTTCTGATTTTGAGAGCAGTTGGCAGGATGAGTTTGAGGTTAATGGAAAATATCTTGAGTGTTCAAGATAAAGAAAAGGAAAAAAAAACCACTCTACGATGGATGTTCCAAGTTCTTGACAAACACTGCATGTGAATGTACACATCTAAATCATTATTTTACATTTTTCAAGGTGTAAAAGTGTCATAAAAAAATAAATTAAAAAAATACAATAACACAGTCATGAGTGCCTTCAGGAGTCATTCATACCTTGGTAACAGTTTTTAGTCTTTATTACATGTACTTACTGAAACTAACCCTAAATCAAACTCTATTCCTAACCCTATTGTAAGTACATGTTGTTAATTAAAGGTGCAATATGTAAGATTTATGTCCGCTAGAGGTTGCTAGAGGTCTAGCTTGATGACGGCAAGTTTGAGCGTGGAATCTTGGGACATGTGGTCTTCACCTCAACTGAAAAAGAATAGGGATAGGACTCGGGAAGAAATCATGTTCATGGATGTGATTATTAACGTTACTGTAGTGTGAAGCAGAGCAGGAGCGAGTGTTGTGGAGCTGAACGAGGAGCTGGAGCGATTGATCAACACACGCCTCACGAGCAGCGGGACTTTTATTATGACACAGTCGCCGCTTCCGCTTTTCCGGTCATGAGTATGAGGTAACGCAGCTCTGTTTATCATATTAGATACATTTGAGTTTGTTGAAAATGATGTTATAACGTTACTCTGTGCGTTCGCTCGGCGGCTGCTGTGAGACACTGTTACACACTGCAGTAAGAGAGATCGATTTTACAATATCATTTTAAATGCTGGATGGCTTGTGTTGATAAATGACATGCAATTAATTTTAAAGCGTATTGTATGATGGAGAAAATGCTGTATTACTGTTACTAAAAATAAAGCTGCATCTGATTAAGCTATGTTAGCTACTTCACAAAACAGTGTTTTCTCTGAGGCGTGGTAAAGCATGGTACTCGCAAAACATCAAGACAATTAGATTTAAACAATAAGACTAAACGTGTTGAGCTATATAACAATATTTAGTTTTCTGTCTATAAATATATCAAAACAGTTTTTCCCTTGTCTATTAAAACATGTAAATATTAAAGCGTCTTTGGTGTTTCCATGGTTTCTACAAAATAAACCGGAAACCGAGGGTAACGCGGGTGTGACGCAATTGACAGCGACTCCTCTCACGTCCCGGAGCCTTGGGTACAATAGCAATTTTCTCACGATTTACAAATAGTTGCAAACATTTGGTATATTGTAAGTACTCAAGTGAACAAAATATATATCACTGGCCTAGTGGTTTTGGATATTTTACTGCAAAATTCTTACATATTGCACCTTTAATATTACTTAAATGTATAATTAAACTGTAACAAAGACACCTTAAAATAAAGTGCAACCCATACTATTAATATTTTCACAAATTTCCTCCACTGTTTTTTTTAATAATACAAATAATAATTTGAGTTTTCTGTTTTTAAATAATTAATATCTTTTTTTTTTTTTTTTAAATTATGACAGTGGTATCAATTTGATAAAAACAAAACAAATCATCATTGTCGTCATTTGTGTTGTCCCCACCAGACATCTGATCATAGAGAACTTCATCCCACTGGAGGAGAAGAACAAGATTGTGACAAGAGCCACTTTTGACGAGGAAGATGATCTCTGGAAAATGACCCCCATCACCCGTATTCAGAAGTATGTTGGCTGATTTCGGAAATTTGAAACTTGGAAATGATTTAGAAATGTATTTCTGTCCATCGGCATCCTGTGCTTTTTCACTATAATGTTTCTTCTTTCTCTTTTTGTGTCAGTGATCAGCAGATGATGAAAAGGCCTGTTTCTGCGGTCGGCTACAGACGGCCTCTGAGTCAGCACGCCCGTATGGCCATGTTGATGCGGCCTGATGTCAGATACAAGGCATGCTGACACTGTTCCCATAATCCCCCACATGGCACTACACAAAGCCTTTGTTCACAACACTCCCTCACTCTTTACAGCGACACAGATGAGCTCAGGAGAATCAAACGCACGTTCTGTCCTTGCTCTTTTGCCTTCATCTTTTTATTTTCTCCCTGTCCGTCTTCCAGGCTGAGAATATCTTGCTGCTGGAGTTGGATTTGCCCACACGGACCACAAAAGACTACGAGGGACCAGTGATAGCGCCTAAAGTGGCTGCGGCTCTGGAGGACGCTCTGAGAGAGGAGGACGAGATCCAGGTGGACGCCTCTGGCCTCCGTGCCAGCCTGGGCCCCAGTCCAGGCCTCAGCGCCTCAGCTGCTGGGTTTTCCAAGAAACCAAAGTCAGGGTGAGAAATGATCCCTCCAACTAGGGCTGCACGATATAAAAAAATAAAATCAATATCACGCAGACAGCATTTTAATTTAATAAACGTATGCCACTGACTCCAGGGTGGCACTGCTCATCCACACGTGTGCAGCCCGTGATGAAGCTCTCCAACTGACCACATGAAACAGGCAGCGCATGCATCCATCTGCTAGCAACCCGTCAGAATAATCGATTGATGGTTTCATGCTGAAATGGAGAAATTAAGATATTTAATTTATATTATAAAATACTTGATTTCTTATTTTACAGTACAACAGTTTCACAATATTACAATATTTTTTATTTACAAAATCACAATACTATTATATTTTTTTTGTTTAATATGTTCTTTAATAATAATCACTTAAACAATTATTATTATTTTAATACTGAATTGGTCAAAAACAGTACCTTATGCAATCTCAAGTGGAGGGAATTTTTTTTCTTTTAAACTCTGGCCACTCTATGGTCACTGAAAGAGGTTTGTATTAGTTCTGGTAAAGAGTAAAAGTCTGAACACCCAAATTTTAACTGATAAAAAAAATTAAATAAATAACATTAAACAAATATAAAATTCAATATAAAATTCAATAAAATAAAAAATCATTTAGCTTTAAAAGGATGGTTTGCACATAAAAAAAAATTCAGAATTATTTTTTTTCTAGCTTTTTAAACAATTTTTATTTTGTGCTCCCCAACAGAATCACTCATTCTAGAATGATTAAAGTCCCTGTAAAGTCATTTTAAAGTATGTGTTCTGAGTTTGTCACACCGCAGAAAAATGTTATTAACCACCCAGACAAATTTGAATGATTAAAAAAAATCTGCAAGTAAATGAAATAAGTTATTAAAATCTCAAAAAAAAAAAAAGCGGCGCTCTCTGCTCTCAAACGCTGGGGGCGTGTCCGCTGTCGGCGCTGAAACCACACCCACTCGCGAGAGCTGCAGCCTCAACTTGTCAAACATACTGATGCATATAAACAAAAGAATCCTGTTAGAGGGTTGCACATTGTAGTAGAGTTACTGTGGACTACCTACTAATTATAACATAAGCACACAAGGCAACTTAATTGGTGGGCTCGTACTGCCGACTGTTGTCAAATGACGGCGCCGCGAGACGGGAAGATGAAGGCCGGGACGGGAGAGACTCTGTCCGGCTCCATATCATATCATCGGTTGTCGGTGGGACGGTAGGAAGGCCGAGGTCTGTTCAGTCACATTCACCAAAAACAGTGAATCCTATCAATGAATCCCAGCTGTCTGATGAAAGTTTGTCAAATTATCCGGTGTAGAACGATATCACTTTAGAGACTAAATGAATCCACCCCTTCTTCATATCATCGTTCTAGGAAATTCAAATAAGGAGACCGAGCTGTATTGTACAGTGGGTACGGAAAGTATTCGGACCCCCTTACATTTTTCACTCTTCGTTATATTGCAGCCATTTGCTAAAATCATTTAAGTTCATTTCTTTTCCTCATTAATGTACACACAGCACCCCATATTGACCGAAAAACACAGAATTGATGACATTTTTGCAGATTTATTAAAAAAGAAAAACTGAAATATCACATGGTCCTAAGTATTCAGACCCTTTGTACATTAATGAGGGAAAAAAATGAACTTAAATGACCCCCGTTTTAGCTCCGCCCAAAAAATCCTGAACAACTGTTTAACGCAAACTTCACAATTAAGCACTACACAATTCACAGTCTTTGTAATGTGTTTCAGCAACACATTTGTAACATTTATAATGTGTTTAGAAACAATTCTCAGAATTGACTTTACAGGGACTTTAATTCTTTCCAAATATAGCTATTTTAGTCACCTGGTGAACATTCCTGTATTTCTTCATATTGCAATATACAGTCAAACCAAAATGTATTCAGACACCTTGAACATTTCATTCATTAATTCAGTTTATTCACTATAGTTTAAAAAAATGATAATAAAAATGACAAGATCTCAGTTAAACTGTGTCAGAAAAAAATTCGTCCACTGTATGAAGAATGTTTGGGTATAATATGTCACAGTTTACTTTATTTTGCTATCCTCACTTATATAAATGAACTATAGTGTCCTGCACACACTAGTGAAAATATATAAAAAATATCTGAATAATTTTTGGCTTGACTGTATATATAGCAGAAAAAGTAAATATCGTAATCCAATTTTTTCCCAATATCATGCAGCCCTACCTTCAACCTCTTCCCTTTTATTTTTCACCTGTTTATCCTACCTTAATATACCTTTTCATTTTCCCCCATAATCCTCTCACAGCCGCCCAAAAACTGGCAAGAAGGTGAGCACTCCAACTTCAGCTCACAGCCCTCTGTCCGGCTCAGGGTCTCCTCTTTACCCACAATCCCGAGGGCTTGTGCCCAAGTGACACCGGCCTTCACCGCTCCATATCAACTAACCAGCTTTGGCATTAATGTTCTTAAATGCCAGGCATGGGATGGTTTTGAGCAAAATCAGTCGCATTAAAGACGGTGGAACGTCTCATCGAGCTCCTCCTGGTGTGGCATTTAAACCTGCCAATCAGCCCTTAATGCTTGAGCTTTCGTACTACCTTGTATTCAGATGTCCCTTTGACGTCGTGTTTATAGCACAGAAAAAGTTACATTTGGCAACCTTCAAAGTTCCACAGATTGAGTTTGCACTGGAACGAAATGTTACATGTTTTGTGTGTGTGAGGTCATCTAGACGGCAGATTGTCCCAGCATTGTGACCGTACGTGTTAGATTCGTCATTGTGGGGATGTTTTTGTGTTTGTTTTTCCAATTTTTCCAATTGTAGGAATAACAAATTTCTCTGAGATGATATTTCTGCTGGTTTGAGCCACAGAAGCTCTGTGTTGAGAGACGTTTCATGATTGGCCGAGACCCAAAACAACCTCTGAGGCTCTTGGTGGCTGGGGTAAGGGCCGGGCTTTCGTCGCAGTCAGCGCTGTATCCAGACGGGAGTGGGGGTTTGAAGCTCATCACGCACTAAGATTATCAGGGTTCAAAGGTGCCTTAGATTCTCATTGAGAACAGAAGGAGGTCTCCTGGTGGTCTGAGAGTCCCTTGACCTGATAGCTGGATAGTAGAACCTGGAATCCACACAAAAACCCCAGTGGATGTTTCCTGAATGCTTTGAATGACACTATCAGTCTGTTGTGTTGGGCAGGCTTGTATTTAATCGTTAAATGTTACACAAGGAGATCTGTAAACATGAGGAGTAAGTCTTATTTCTGTCCCTCCTTAAACTAGTGAAGATGACACCATTGCCTGCTGCTACTGTAGGGCTCTTTTACCCGTCGTGTCATAGCATACGGTTTATGTATATTGAGACATGTTAGTAAATAAATCTGCATTATCATTGCAGTTGTATTAAATTAATAATATAATATAATAAAATAAAATAAATGCAGTCTTGGAGTAACATTTAAAAGGCTAATTTGTTACCTTACTAGTTGGTTTTATATTCCAGCAATTGTAGATAGTTTTTAACAGTCTGATTTTCTTTGCTTAGATTTATATGGTTTATTTTTGAATATGCATTATTTAAAGTTCTGTACAAATTTATTTTTGCATATGAGATTTAAGTATAATTTACATGTGATTAACTAAGTTCTTGTGTTCAGCAAATGACATCATCAAATAGATGATCAGAATATGTACTGCAAATCCCTGATGCTGGTATTCCCACTGAAATGTGTGGATTTCTTCATGTAATGCTGGCTGTATTATAACATAAGTAAAGGTTTTAGCATGACATGGGAACACCTAAAGCATTCTAGACTAATTGAAACTGTGTCTCATTCTAATACTCCACTTTCACCTTCTTCCATGTGATGCACGAGTTCAGTTCTGATAAACAACCACACAACACATTTTTAATGTTCACAGATTTAGTTTTGTTAAAATGTTTTTGAATTTGTATTTGAGTTTGAGTTGATGTCCTAAATGTCTCACAACTTAATCTTTTAATTAAAGGATGATTATTATGTTTGAGTGTGTCAGAGCTGATTTCCCTCCTTTGATTAAGATTTCATTCTTATTCCACCAAAAATCACAATTTAACTTCCATAAGTAATATAAATAATCAGAACTTTTCATTGTTTCACCCAAACGTCCCCTCGCCCTCGTCACGGTAGCGCAATGATTTTGTAATCTGGAGCGTGGGCTTCCAATTCTGAGTGAGATCATTCAATTTTTGGGGGATTTCTTAATAAGATGAAAATATATTAAGCAGTTTTTATGAAGAATTTATTTTGTTTAACCTTCTGGTGCTCTTCACGTGTCAGTCAAAAATGACAAAAAAAATTTATTTCAATGAAATGTACTGTATTTTACGGAAGAGGATTAGGGCCAAGCAATAATAAAAAAATAAAACCATCTCGAGATTAAAGTTGTTAAATTTCGAGAAAAAAGTTGAGATAAAATGTTGAGAATAAACTCTTTAAATTAAGAGAAAAAAACTTGTTGAATTTCGGGAAAAAGGTCGAGATAAAATGTTGAGAATAAAGTCGTTAAATTACGAGAAAAAAGTCGTTAAATTAGGAGAACAAATTCATTAAATTATGAGAAAAATGTCGTTAAATTTCGAGAAAAAAGAGATAAAATGTTGAGAATAAAGTCATTAAATTATGAGAAAAAAGTTGTTAAATTACGAGAATAAATTCGTTAAAATATGAGAAAAAAGTCGTTAAATTACCAGAACAAATTCGTTAAATTACGAGAACAAATTCGTTATATTATGAGAAAAAAGTCGTTAAATTA
Source organism: Anabarilius grahami (assembly GCA_003731715.1). Taxonomy (NCBI): domain Eukaryota; kingdom Metazoa; phylum Chordata; class Actinopteri; order Cypriniformes; family Xenocyprididae; genus Anabarilius; species Anabarilius grahami. Next base: position 496,461 of record RJVU01051924.1, read on the forward strand.
CCAGAACAAATTCGTTAAATTACGAGAACAAATTCGCTAAAATATGAGAAAAAGTCGTTAAATTACGAGAACAAATTCGTTAAATTACGAGAACAAATTCGTTATATTATGAGAAATAAGTCGTTAAATTTCGAGAATAATGTCGAGATAAAATGTTGAGAATAAAATAATTACGAGAAAAAAGTTTTTTAATTTCTCATAATTTAACGACTTTTTTCTCGTAATTTAATGACTTTATTCTCAACATTTTATCTTGACTTTTTTCTTAATTTAATTTGAATTTACTATCATAAATTTTGAATGCTTTAGAGCAAAGATGACACTTGGCAAATTATTGAAGTGAAAAAAAGTTAACTTCAAAAATTACAGAATTTTACGTCTATCATGAAAAATGCACAAAAAAATACTATTTTCAAATTTTATATGAAATATATTTTAAAAAACACATTTTACTCTAAAACTGCAAGAAAATCAAAGCCATAAATCTAAACTAGTTGTGTTCCAAATTGGAGCTTGATATCTCAAAAAATGAGCTTTCAGTAAGATTGTTTGGCCGAGTTTCATACCATTCCAATGAAGTAGAAAAAATTCAGTCAAATGATGGAAGAGCACCAGAGGGTTAAAAAGATGGAACATTTTTCTATTTCCTTAGAACTTCTGAAATATTTTAAATTGGACCGATTGTGCTTTTTTTAATTCAACTTTCTTTAGTGTGAAATGTTGCTGTTACAGCATAAAAAATGTTGAAAATATAAAAAAATTCTCTATATCAGCAAGCACTATTTTTGAATTCCTTGAGACCTGAGTTTTCTTCCAGGATCAAACGCCTCACAATATTCCACATTTAAATAATTCCCGCCCAAGGCATACACAGAATTAAGGGGCGTGGCCTGCCTGGTTGAGTAGTGTGGTGAAATCGCGGTTATAGAAAAATCCCGGAACCTGACATTTCCCAAACACACTCGAAGAGGTTGACCAATCACAACACACTGGTCCAGCTGACCAATCAGAACACATTGTGCGTTCTGGGAGGAGGGGCTTCATAGAGACAGGAACTAATCAGTGTTACAGACAGACTGGGAAGCTGCAACAATGTGACATATGTGAAAAATAATGTTTTTTGAATATTCAAGCATGAAAACCTATTCTAGCACACCCCAAAAAACAAAATCAAGACTTTGTAAAAGAGCATAAAATGGCCTCTTTCATTTTTTTAATCTAATTTTTACCCTTGCCCAAATAAACATTAACCTCAAAAGAAAATTCAAAAACAAGTCTTGATTTTTTTATTATGTTTAATATACGCATACAAGTAATGTAGCATGTTACATCTATTATTATAAGAGCTGAAGAATAAGGATCACTGAAGGTGAAAGGGTGTGTGATTGGCTTTTTAGCTAAACGTCTGGATCTTCATAATCTACAACATCTACAATAAACGCGAGCCTTCAAAATGATGTAATATTTACACTTAATAAAAACATTTTACATATGGCAAGTACAACACGCTGATAAAATGACAGAAATGAAATCTTTCCAGTGCGCAAACTCAAACTTTATTGAAGTTTCTGTTACCTACAAGCACACAATCATCAATGAGAACTAAAGAGAAACGCTCCTGCGCTGATGAATTGTGTAGAAATCAGAACCGGGATCACAGGATCACCAGATCCAACCATTGTATGCTCAGAATAGTCTTCCTGTACCACCACTGTGACATACAAAGCAAAAGATAATTTTCAATACTTTTGGTCAAAAAAATAGAAAGGTCCTACAATTTTGGTCTTTTTTTTGTTTTTTTTTGAGGATGAAGGAGTTAAAAAAATATCAAAACATTTTCCTAAAGTATTCCTGAGTAGGGCCAAAGATTCTGAGCACAATGACTGGAATTTGTGAAAAACAGCCAAGTGCTTCATTTACCTGATGAAAACAAAATTTGCTGATTACCAATAAATAGAATTTCACTAAAAATATTTCTCTTCGTGTAATTGTAAAGCTTGCGATCTGACGCAATGACTATCATTCTGACGGATGATGATTCCCGGGTGCAGAAACGGTTTCATACGAAGCGTCAAATGTAATGCTACCAGCGATGGTGATCAAAAGTACATAACCACAAACTCCAATATTGACAAAATGTGGGTGCACTAGGGCAGTACACATGCAGGCGATATTCAGTACGTTGGAGAACACAGTAAAGGCAAGGAAAAGAGTTCAACAGTGGAGGGCCGACGTGTGTGAAGGTGCAGTCACATGAGCAAAATTTCGCAGGCAAAAGAAATGTCCAATGTCAATAAAGTAGATGCCTGAAGCACAGCTCGCACAGAAGCCACTTTCATACCAAGCAGCTTTCTTTCGGATTCACGTGACCAACACTGACACAAGCGAAATCTGCGTGAGGAACTTTTCCGTCCTCGCGTGAAACTCCAAATCGTGCGGAAATGACTGGATCTCGCCAAGCAATGGTAAATGTGACTGCACCTTAAAGCTATAGAAAAATATTCAATCCACCATGTCAAACTACACCACATCCCAAAGTGATGCTACTCTAGAAGAGCTCACGGCAACAAGCAATTCCCACAGGGACAATGTGTCGTAGGTCTGATCATCTCAATCGAGGGGAATACTGAATTAAAAAAAAGAGCAGGCGATGTTTGATTATTCAGGAAATGAGCTCAGTCCTTCGGTTCCATCTCTGTACATCCCAAATAAAGGAGCTTTGCTTCCCAAAGGGATATGGATATCATGATGTCATTAATTGAGGACTTAATTGTCATGCTAATCCAGTTGGAGAGGAGGAGGAAGAAGAGAAAGGCTTTTCTTCACGTCTAATCGTCTTAGCGCTACACCGCACGTCTCATTTCTCCCTGTAATACAGCAGATACATCTTCAGGGGTTCAGGTAACGGGAGTCTTAGGATCTTCTCCCTCAGAATATTAACGGGAGGCTCCGCACGAGCGCAGCCGCCGCCTTTGTTTTTCTCCTCTTCGTTGCCGGAGCATTCCTCCTCGTCCTCCTCGGGCAGGTCTTCTCTCACTCGGCGGCAAGCCCTTTCCTCTTCCTCCTCCTCCGCTTCCTCTTCTTCCTCTTCGACTCCTCCGGGGTAGTTGCAATCGTCCATGGCTGTGGGAATCATGGAGTCGTGGAGAACCATGGAGTTGACGCACTGGCGGTAGAAACGGCGACAGAAGCGGCGGCGTTCGAAGCGGGGCCCGTAGCGGTGCATGGCCCGGGCCCCTGGGAAAGACACCCGTCTCTTCGTGCGTCCTTCCCCCATAGCTATGGGCTGCCGGAGAGTGTGGCGAATAGCGATCCGACACAGGTCCTGCAATGTCCGCACCTCAAAAATGGCTGGAAATTTGGAAAACATTGGAAAGAAGAGAAAATGTTATTTTTCCCTATCAAATAACAGCTTATATATCACAGATTATTGCAGTGTATTTGATTGAATGTGTCTCTATTTTTAGTTTATATATTTATGCTTCTTTATATTCCTTTCTTTATATTCATGCTTCTCATTTTATAACTTTCTCTCTTTCACTTTCTTATCTTACCTTACAACGTTATCTTATTAATATTATTTTAGTTTTCGTATTTTGTACACCAATTCCTTGTACATGTAAACCCACGGTACTTGGCAATAAAGGTGATTCTGAATCTCTCTCTCTCTCTATATATATATATATATTATTTTGTAAATCATCACATTTTTAATTAAATAGTCATAATTACTAATAGATGAGACTGAGGGCCTGTTCACACCAAGAATGTTTGGTCATTTTTGCAAATACTTTTATGAAAATTTTACCACATGTAAAAATAAGGATTCACAGGACAAAAAAAAAAAAATTAAGATGGATTTCGAGTCACATTTCCAGTACTACAAACCACACCCTTGCATGTTACACCTACTACAAATTAGGTGTCCTGCGAAGAAACAAGCGTGAATGTCATTGACGGATGCAAACAGGTAAGGGGGAAAAAAGGTGAGAACATTGTGTGGGGCGGGGGCATGCTTTTTTTTAAAAGATATTTGCTTTACATGCTCATTTGTAGTTACTTTAAGGGTTTTTTTTAATTAATGTTTTATTACCTTATATTATATCAACATTTGGTCAAAATCTCATGTTATAAAAGATGAAGTGCTATGCAGGCTATTTAAGACAATATTGGCTGATTAGACGGCAACATTGCACTAAACTTTCCTGTAGCTCAGTGGTTAGAGCATGGCACTAGCAATGCCAAGGTCATGGGTTCGATCCCAGGGATTGCACATACTCCGATACAAATGTATAGTATAATGCAATGTAAGTCGCTTTGGATAAAAGCGTCTGCCAAATGCATAAAAAGGAAAATGTTTTCCCTCTTTCTCTTCACTGTTCCCACATCTCAGACCTCAAATACATAAAATATTACCTTTAATAGACATAGTTTTTAAAGTTATTCTTTATTTACCCTTGTACGACCCCTCACCCCCCATAAAACACTTTCTCATTAGATCTATGCAAATCTCTGACCTATTTTGATCTGAAAAAGGTGAGTTCTCAATGAAAGGTGAGGAGTTTGCATCTATGCACTGACTAAAACTCTTTTGAAGTAAACTATTATATGTTTTATGTGTCAAACGTTTGCAAGACTAGCTTATATTGCTATCAAATCTTAGATAACATCTAGTAGTAAAACATAAAATAAATGATACTATCAAATGGTAATATTACCTCTAAACCTTACCCTAAATCTAACCCTTCCATAAAATAAAAATTTACTGTAGAGTTTCATAATTAAAACACGATCCGTATGTCTTAATGTCTTATCAATAGGTGGTGAAAACGAAGTTTAAAAGCGAGGAAGGTGAAGTAGAAGAGTTTCTGATGACATCCCAACTGGGGGGCGTAACTTGAGGTAGGGGGTGTAATTAATAGGGGCGTGGGTTGTAGTACTGGGCGATGCAGTCGGACACACTTGGAGATTTCCGTCAGTGGCGGAGAAGCGCTGTCTCATAAATGACGGAAAATTCCATCAATGGCAGGGAAAGAGTTAAATATGCTCGAGATCTTTAGTCAGGTGGATTCTGATTGTCTGTCAATGTTTTTATTGTTCATCGGCTAGTTCTGAAAGTGATTCCAAGGGTATCGTTTCTCTGTGCCGTTATTGTTATAGCTGTAGACATATCACAGAATTACAGCAATTATTAAAACTTTATAGTTGTTATAGTTATCATTAATTATTGTCCTTGGTGTGAACAGGCCTTTACAATTTAGTAATGGGTTGTATTTTTGTATTACAGAGTGAGATCTGCTTTAATTCTCCAATGAGAATGATCAACATTCTCATTGGACTTGGTGTAAATAGTCTGGTGTGAAAAGTCACGTGTGATTAGTGTCCTTGTTCAGACGGATGATTCCCCAGTGAACTCACGTAAAGGAACACTCTTAGGTCTGCCGTTGACATTCTGTTTGGGCTGGACGAGCGGGGCAAAGGTCACAGCGATGATTTTCTTGGTCTCCCAGGAGCTCTGACCTGTGCGAGTGATCTTGGTCAACTGCAAAAGAGAGATAATAAGTCAGTAATTACTAAACTAATTACATCATCCCATGTGAATGCTAATTACATGTGTGTGTACATCGATTTTGTGTGAGTGAAATGCAAATATTTTTAAATAAAAATACCATTTTATAATTTTTATTTTGCTATGCCCACCCTCTTTAGGACCTCTTTATGAAATTAAAGTATGAGTTTTGTCTTTTAGCTTTGAAGTCATGTATATGCCAGTTTATTTTTTTTAGAAAATATACACATGTAAAATTTACTCACAGGAAAATGGGCCGATCTGATTCCGAGAGTCATGATCCGATTCCAAAACGATTCTTGATGCATTTATTTCACACAAAGTAACTTGTTTACACTGAATTACTCATTCCCCCGCCTGGGTGGGTATGAAATTGTAGTTGTAATTATAATTGAATATGAGTTGTATTTGTAATTGAATATGTAATTGTATTTGTAATGAAATTTGAAAGGTTTTCCCGTAAAATAACATCAAGATATTACACTTATGCCACTATATGTGGATATGGGGAGTCGTTATCAAAAAAAAATAAAAAATGGGGCAAAATTATCAGGCGGAAATTTTATAATTCCTCCATATGCATTTGAAAACTTTTGCATATAACATGATAGAGAAAAGAGTCTTTTTTTTCCAGACTTTGCTGCTATCTGGTGGAAACAAGCAGAAATGTTTCTAGTTTGCTAGAGCACAAAGGGCCTGAGCTATACAGTCAAAGACAGACTTCAGAAAGAAGAAGAAAAAAGAAGAAACAAACAAAAAACACAGTGCCTTTTTTTTTTGGGGGTTAGCATAGCACAGACACATATACAATAATATTTATCACTCTCAGCAGTGTTTTATGTAATTTCAAAGGGTAAAATGACACCAACATTTTACATTTAAACCTCTGCATGTGGATATGGGAAGCTTTTCAATTCGGGATTTGGGTAGGCCAAATCAGGTCGAAATAAGAGGTTAAATCTGACATTTATATGCATTTGTTTTAAAATAATCGAATTACTTATATGTAAATTGACAGTACTTTTTAAAATAATTAAAATTACATTAAAATAATTGTGTGTTAAGAATATTCAACTCACTAAATATAGCTCTGAAACACAAGCAAACAGTAAATAATAAAGAGAAACAAAGAAACACGTTACAAACAATAAACAAAGAGTGCTTTCCGAATCTGAACAGTTTCCAGTCGAGATCCGCGAGTTTCTCAGCTTTACTGCCGTTTGATTATTACCGATGACATCATACGCAGCGGGAGATCTAATTCGCACAAATTCACAGAATTATTTTGACATATCAGATGTTTTGTCCTGTCTAATACTAATACAAGACATAACTGTGTTTACATTCATTTTTCATCATAAAAGCATTTTGAGATTCAAGTGCATTAAAAAGCAACATGAAAAGTGAGTTGAATATATGAGGATACTGACTGCAGTCCAAACGACATGAATAATGCCTTCGTAGAGCACTGAAACGCCAGCGGGCGTACACGAATTTAAGCAAAGTGTGCGTTTCTCACAGCAATTATCCTGTGCGATGAAGCCAGAGATCACCCTTGTAATTCCCTTCAACCTTTCCGAACTTCATTGAAGATTATTTTTTGGAAGATTCGAGTCGTTTTTTAAGAGAATCGTGATGCATCAGAGAATACATGTTTTCTCCCACCCCTATATTAAAAGCTCATCTTGCACACATGGTTTTATCCAAATATTTCCCAAGAAAGTGGGACTTAAGCCATTCTATACGTCTTGCCCCTACTTCCTATTGCAACAGGAAGTGTGTCAACACAACAAAGAAAACTACACTCATTAAATCACTTCTAGACATTTCAAAGTGCCTTTAAAATCTGCTGTGGAACAAGAACACCTTATGAACTTGACATTAACACGGATAAACATGTACCCACCTTCTCCTCCAGGGGGAGAACTAGGATCCCGCCAACCTTTAGCAGGTTCTTCATGTAGTTCTCGTACTCCTTCTGAACTCCCGCACCACAGTACACCCTGTCATACTGCCGACTCTCCGGAGGAATCTCCAGACAGTTCCCCACCACAAAGGTCGGCTCACAGAACTCAAACCTGCGGCCATTAAACAAAACCAACTCGTGGACAATCTGACAATTAAAAGACAGAGTCAAAGCTGTTTCACAGGAAATCACTCACTTGTCAAAGCTGTCGCTGGTTTTGATGAAGTAGTCGAGTTTCTGATATGCATAATCAACCACATCCGCATGCAGCTCCACACCGTGATTCACACCGAACGGACCTGATGACAAGAATGATGGGTATATATTTTTATATTTTATTACTTATGTGAAGTGAACTATCCCTTTAAACATACACCTAACAAAGTCTAATGCAGGTTTAGGCTTAGAAAAAATGTTAATGGGGTAAGAAAAATATAAACGCAATTCAAGATAAAACTACAATTCAAAACTATGGGATAAATAATATTGTTTTTAAAGAAATTAATACTTTATTCAGTAAGGACACATGAAATTGATCAAAATAGACATCTGTAATGTCACAAAAGATTTCTATTTCAAGTAAATGCTGTTCTTTTGAACTTTCTATTCATCCAAGAATCCTGAAAAAAAATGTATCACGGTTTCCAGAAAAATATTGAGCAGCACATCCATTTTCTGCATTGATAATAATAATCATAAATGTTTCTTGAGCATCAAATCATCATATCAGAATGATTTCTGAAGGATCATGTGACACTGAAAACTGGAGTAATGATGCTGAAATCACAGAAATAAATAAAAATAGCGCTATCAAACGATTAATCGCATCCAAAATATACAATATATGTGTGTGTGTACCGTGTACAATTATTATGTATATATAAATACACACACATACATGTATATATTTAAGAAATATTTTTATNATATATATATATATATATATATATATATAAATATACCACATTTTTCTTAACACACACACACATATTATGTAAAAACAAACTTATTTTGGATGAGATTCATCAGATTAATCTTGTGACAGCACTAATTAAAATACAAAATCGTTTTAAATTGTAATAATATTTCACAATATTACTGTTTTGACTATTTATATTTATACTAGTTTATATTCTTATCCAATAAGTTTTAATATGCTACACAATTTTGCTTCTCAACTAAATATATCTTGTTAGGCACGTTTACATCTTTTTTACTGTAAAACAAGACAAAAATAACTTCTTTTTTTCCCACTGTAAGTAAACTCACCCAGTATAAGGCCCACCATTGTGCTGAGATAACCCGTCCCACTGCCCAGGTTGAGAAAAGACAGGCCAGGCTGCAGGTCCAAGGCCTCCATCACCTCCGAGTAGATACATGGAGCAGACAGATGGAGGTTCCCATGCCTCCAGGCCAGGTCTTTATAAGCGCTGTCACGATAGTCCTCCAGGTAATAGTCTGCTCTGTCAATGGCCCTGAAGGCCTTCTCCACCAGATCTGAGCGGATGTAGTGGGCCTCTTTCAGGTTGTCGATCAGCTCGTCGTTGTCCTCGCCCGCACTCACAGCTCCACCCATGATGAGAGCAGAAGAGCTTCTAAGGACAGTCCTGAGGTGTGCCTATCACTGTCTGGACAGAACAGCAAAACATCTCAACTTTGAGATAAACCTGCCCGTTTACAAAGGTTAGATTTAGTTTTAAAAATCGTTCAAAATGTAAAAGAATAGCAGAGTCAGCAGCACAATTACAACGATAAAGACAAAGAAATTACATCTTTAGAATCACTTTCACAACAGTCTTTTTTCCAACTTGGGCTAATTTTCATTTCAAAGTGAACTAATGCTTTTTAAGAGCATGTTTTATTTAGTCATAAATGACACCTCCAACAGACTGTTGTCTAGCAGGTGGGAAGAAAGCGAAGAATGATAATTAAGACAGTTAAATCTTTAATGAGTCACAGCATGTCAGGCATCTGAGCTAAGCTGACATGTCAACAATAAGACTCGCCTTCAACTACTTCTCTTGCACTCTATATTTAGAGGTCAGACAATGCCAAGTAAAAACTGGCACAATGTTGTGTCCCGACTCGAACTCTTGGCAGCGGCTCCATTTAGAGCGGAGAGTATTGTTTGTTTGTCAAGCAGACACAAAGCACATGGGTAGCTGACACATCACATGCCTTTGGACGTTTTAAAATACAGATTTAAGTTCTAATTTATATGAATGCATAAGTCAAAGTGTATATTTTTGGTGCTGTAACTAGTCATCATTTCTCTTAAGTACAAAATGCACTCAAAATGGTTTTTGATTTGTGTCTGTGTTTGACACAGAGTTGTATGTAAAACCATATACAGTGCTTAACAAATATATGTCAAAATATAGGCAAAACACGAATATTTTAGGATTCTGTCAAAGTCTTGTTTAAAACCAAAAATGTTATTGTCATTTATTAGGCGAATAACAAACTGAAACAACTAAATAGTGTCTATTCACACGTAATGACCAAAGAAATTATATTTTTATTTTGTTCGGCCTCCTTTGGCCTTGATAACGGCTTTCATTCTTGCTGCCGTTGTTTTTATGTACTTTTCCACAGTCTCTGTTGTTATTGACTTCCACATAGTTTCTAGTTGTTCCCAAACACTTGATTTTGATGAAACTTTTGTGCAATCTATCTTTGAATCCATGAAATCACAACAATAATGATATTTTAGCATTAGAAACACTACTGTGACTAAAGAGCTACACATACTGGTGTGGATAACCATTACAGAAACATAAAAAATGATTTTGGTAATCACCAATACTGTTAGTTTAGGGCAGCTGTGCCACAAACCTTACATTAAAACCTTATAAAATAAATTTGTTAAGCACTATACATTATATATGTATGTATATAAGCAATAAGGTACTTGAGGCTAGTGCTGTATTATGAATAAGTCACGGCTGAAGGGCGTTGTTAGGCGGAGCAACCCCTTCAGCTGTGACTTATTCACGATACAGCACAGCCTCGAGTACCTTATTGCTTTTATAAAACCACACAATACAAATATTAAAGCCACAAATATGTATCAATGCAACTTTCATGAAGTAAACCTTCACTAAAAGACTTCCTTCCGCCGGAAAAAATAGTCCCTGACCGTGAACAGCAACAGAAGTTACATTATTAGGCCATTAGATGGCGGCAAAGACTGTGTTCATGAGTGTGTCAGTCAGTAGCGAAGACTTTTACATTGAAAAGCCTGAATTGTTGTGAACACGGAACAAGACACAACTGACAAATGCTTTGACTAGCGCCGTCAGTCACGGGAAAACCCCTTAACTGTTAAAAGGAAAAGATAAAACATCATTTAAACTGATGTTTTATTATGAACACAGGACTGACATGAAGGAAAATGCTAAATCTGAATGCAGGTAATAAACTTGCTCACTCAATGTTTTGTGTGTGTGTGTGTGTGTGTGTACTACACAGGCGGTTGGGGTAATATTTTCTCTTATGCTCATTTACACACACACACACACACACACACACACACACAGATGTATATTTACTGAGTAATGCACTATTTTGTAGGTGTAAAAATGACTTTATAAAGATGACAGCATCATTATTTTATTTTCACACAAAGATTGGTAGATCTATTAGTAAAATCTGTTGACTTTATCAATCTTTGTTTCATTATATGCCAACAGTGACCGTTCAAAAATGGCAAAAAAGCACTTCTTGTGTTTTTTGCCTCAAGTTTTATGCAATTCTTTTGATAGAGGGAAACAAGATACGTTTCTAGTTTAAACATGATTTATTCTTCAGATATTCCTCCTTAAATGCTATCAGTATCAGCTGTGTGCAAAGTGACCCACGTTTGGTTTTCCAAACAGGTAAAATTCAACGATTTGAACATGGAGCTGCTTTGAGATCCTCATATCTATGGGACTGAACTATATAGAGCCTTAAAAATGAAGATACCAAAAGGAAAGTGTATTAAGAATGAGAATCTAGAAGGATATTAAGATATCTTGAATACTATTGTTATTTTTAATAAATAACAGGCTGACTAAGATTATAAAATTTCACATTTAAAAGTATTGTTGCATTAAATGAAACAAAGCAACAGTAAAAACAATTCAGCATTACTCTTTCCCCTACAACCTGATGGTAGAAACGATCTCATGTGACCTCATTGTTTGCAACTTTTGGTCTGATTGAGCAACTCAGTAATTATTGACTCTGCACAGAAGACAACACACTTCATTTACTTTTTTTTTTAAAATAAAGTGCTATTGGTTTCATACGGAAGAGGATTAGGGCCAAGCAATAATACAAAATAAAACCATCTCGAGATTAAAGTTGTTAAATTTAGAGAAAAAAGTTGAGATAAAATGTTGAGAATAAACTCGTTAAATTACGAGAAAAAACGTGTTAAATTTTGAAAAAAAACTCGTTAAATTGAGAAAAAAGTCAAAATAAAATGTTGAGAATAAACTCATTAAATTTCAAGAAAAAAGTTGAGATAAAATGTTGAGAATAAACTCGTTAAATTACGAGAATAAAACTTGTTAAATTTCGAGAAAATTTAATGAGTTTATTCTCAACATTTTATCTCAACTTTTTTCTCTAAATTTAACAAGTTTTATTCTCGTAATTTAATGAGTTTATTCTCAACATTTTATCTCAAATTACGAGAATAAAACTTGTTAAATTTAGAGAAAAAAGTTGAGATAAAATGTTGAGAATAAACTCGTTAAATTATGAGAATAAAACTTGTTAAATTGAGAAAAAAGTCGAGATAAAATGTTGAGAATAAACTTGTTAAATTACGAGAAAAAACTTGTTAAATTACGAGAAAAAACTCGTAAAATTTTGAGAAAAAAGTCGAGATAAAATGTTGAGAATAAACTCGTTAAATTACGAGAAAAAACTTGTTAAATTACGAGAAAAAACTCGTTAAATTTCAAGAAAAAAGTCGAGATAAATTACGAGGAAAAACTCGTTAAATTACGAGAAAAAACTCGTTAAATTACGAGAAAAAATTTGTTAAATTTCAAGAAAAAAGTCGAGATAAAATGTTGAGAATAAACTCGTTAAATTATGAGAATAAAACTCGTTAAATTGAGAAAAAAGTCAAAATAAAATTATGAGAATAAACTCGTTAAATTACGAGAATAAAACTTGTTAAATTTAGAGAAAAAAGTTGAGATAAAATGTTGAGAATAAACTCGTTAATTTACGAGAATAAAACTCGTTAAATTTCAAGAAAAAAGTCGAGATAAAATGTTGAGAATAAACTCGTTAAATTACGAGAATAAAACTCGTTAAATTGAGAAAAAAGTCAAAATAAAATGTTGAGAATAAAGTCATTAAATTACGAGAATAAAACTTGTTAAATTACGAGAAAAAAGTTGAGATAAAATGTTGAGAATAAACTCGTTAAATTACGAGAATAAAACTCGTTAAATTGAGAAAAAAGTCGAGATAAAATGTTGAGAATAAAGTCATTAAATTACGAGAAAAAACTCGTTAAATTACGAGAAAAAACTCATTAAATTATGAGTTTCTTCTCAACATTTTATCTCGACTTTTTTCTCAAAATTTAACGAAATTTTTCTCATAATTTAATGAGTTTGTTCTCGTAATTTAATGACTTTTTTCTCGTAATTTAACAACTTTAATCTCGAGATGGTTGTATTTTTGTATTACTGCTTGGCCCTAATCCCCCTCCGTAGTTTCATTAGGCTAACCGAGGAGTAACAATCGAATCATCGAATAATCGAGCTGGAAAGATAAACGCATAATAATTATAAAACAATCAGCATTGTTTTGTTCATGTAGACAGTAGATGTCAACAAGATTATAGCAGGTCAGCTTCCCACACAGTCAAATATGTCAGACTATTATTACAGGTCCACTTCGGTAACAACAAAACACTGAAATATCATTTAAATGATCGAACTCACAGAAACACGGACATGATGTCGGTCATTTACTCTACAGACGAACTATTGAGGTCGTGATGGCACCAGCCGGACACACGGAACCGAACATCAGACTCCGCGAACCGATCGCGCTGGAAATACCGCAATCCGCGACAAAACGACGCGCGCGTCCTACAGTTATATAGTGTTTAACACCCGCTAACGGCAGTCTGTCGTGCACGAGGACGAGCTCGCGCAACACCGACATAAACAAAAGAGTCTCCGGCCACTCAGTCACCAGTCATCTTACCGTGCGATCCCGGAGCTCAGCAATGTCCATCGATCACATTAACGCGTACGTCAAGTGTTTGGATCCGGCCACAATAACGCCTAACTGCGAAAAACTGATGCGATGTAAACAAAAACCAGCTGACGCGCTGACGTCACACGCACGGCGACGTCACAACGCAATCGTGGAGACCTCATAGTGACTCGAATCTTTTCAGCAGAAAATGATTCGTTCGTTTCTGTCTGCGAGTCGAAATCTCTTATGCTCACCAAAGGCTGCATTTATTTGATGAAATATACGGTAAAAGAACATTATTTTATTTCAATTAGAAATATTACGTAACGTTAGAAATGTCTTTAATGTCACGTTTGATTCCTTTTTCGTAACCAAAAACTAAACGTTCTCGAACCCAAAATGGTTAGGTATACATGACGGATCTCCTGAGAACGCGTTTTCACCATTTTAGTTTAAATGGCGTCCTTATTGGTCATTTGAATCGTGTCATTTTGTCACATTGACTCATGACTCGTTCAAGAGTTCACAAAGATGACTCGTTCAGCAATCCGAATCTTGTTCTTCATCGACCAGTGGAACTATGCCTTCACTATGGCAAGCCGTTTTGACTTTTATTCACATCGCAGGATATGAATTCTTGATATCAACAATTCAATTTTCACTAGTTTAAAAGATAATTCTTGATATTAGGAATTACATTTCCACTAGTTACAATATTAATTCTTGATATCAACATTTGAATTTCCACTAGTAAAAACTATAATTCTTGATTTCTGTAATTGTATTTTCACTAGTGAAATGTCACCATTCAAATTCAATTGTTGATATCAAGAACTGAGTTCTTACTAGTTGAAATTACAGTTTCACATATCAGAAATACATTCTTACTAGTAAAAATCTGAATTTTTGATATCAATAATTACATTGCTACTAGTAAAATGGGAATTTTTGATATCAAGAATTCAATTGTCACTAGTTGAAATGTCCGTTCTTGATATCAACAATTGAATTGCTACTAGTAAAAATGTTCATTTTTGATATCTGAAAATGTATTTCTGATATCAATATAATTTCAGATATCTAAAATGGCTTTCTTACTAGTAACAATCGCATTCATGATATCAGAAACTAACACTGTCACTAGTGACAATCAAATTATTGATATCAAAAATCAACATTGTTACTAGTAGCAATTCAATTGTTGATATCAAGAAGTGGCATTTCAACTAGTGACAACTGAATTATTGATATCAAAAATGATGATTTTTACTAGTAAGAATGTATTTCTGATGTGTGAAATTGGAATTTCAACTAGTAAGAACTCAGTTCTTGATATCAACAAATGAATTTGAATGGTGACATTTCACTAGTGAAAATACAATTACAGATATCAAGAATTATAGTTTTTACTAGTGGAAATTCAAATGTTGACATCAAGAATGAACTTTGTTACTAGTGGAAATGTAATTCCTAATATCAAGAATTATCTTTTTAACTAGTGAAAATTGAATTGTTGATATCAAGAATTCATATCCTGAGAATGAATAAAAGTCAAAACGGCTTGCCATAACACTGTCACTAGTGACAATCAAGTTATTGATATCAAAAATCAACATTGTTACTAGTAGCAATTCAATTGTTGATATCAAGAACGGACATTTCAACTAGTGACAACTGAATTATTGATATCAAAAATGATGATTTTTACTAGTAAGAATGTATTTCTGATGTGTGAAATTGGAATTTCAACTAGTAAGAACTCAGTTCTTGATATCAACAAATGAATTTGAATGGTGACATTTCACTAGTGAAAATACAATTACAGATATCAAGAATTATAGTTTTTACTAGTGGAAACTGAATTGTCGATATCAAGAATTCATATCCTGAGAATGAATAAAAGTCAAAACGGCTTGCCATAGGACACAACATCGGAAGAAATGAGCTCACTGTATGGTACAAGAACGATTCACTCACTGAAAAGATGCAGAATCGAAACAGCGTTCAAAATCACACATCATTTGAGAAAATCTTGTCCGTAGCGCCCAAAGTGATTTTTTCTTCTCATTTTTATGAACATTAATAATTTTAGCGCAAATAAAGCGCTTCTAAGCACCTCTAGAGTCTGAATTATCTTTACCTAAAAGCACTTTCCTACACATGTCTGTCAGAGATTATGATTAGCAATATAATTTCATCCCACTTCTGAAACGATACCGAAGGAGGGTTTTCAATCCTCATGAGATATGCGATATTGTTTTGAGTGTGGTAATGACTTAATGTCTCCAGCAGAGGTCAAAATAAGCCTAGATTTGTAAATGGTGGCACATTTCCATCTGTGTGTTGTAAATCGTACAGATTTAAGTCTATAAAAGACTTATTTATAAGCCTAACAGTCTGTAAAAATCACTCAGCACAGCTGTAGCCACTATAATGCCGAAAAAGATTAAATATTTGGAACAAAATACGAAAGTTTGCATACATTTTTGTAAAAAAAAATTTTTCTCCATATTTTAGTCATCAAATTGACCCGCCGGGAGTTTGATTGACAAGCGATCTAACCAATCATAACGCCGAATCCGCCATTTTGTCTGACAAAGCAGTCAGGAGTTACAAGATCAACCTTGGTGGACTTGAACTTGAAAAATGTTTACGTTTATTCCGTGTTTTAAATAACATTCCTTCCCGTTTATTTGATGCTATAAATGAACTAGTGGGAAGAGATAATCGGTTGACGAGCCGCTGAGGCGCGATCTGTCACGACACATTAAAGAGCCACAAAACGTTTTTTATTGTTTGAATTTCTTAAAAAAAAAAACACAATTTGAAAGCTGGGATTTTGTTTAATATCATAAGTAACCTGCTATGTCCTTCGCCATGGCTTGTCGGACAAAGCACCAGTGCGAAGGGTCAATTTGATTAAATAACAGATGTAATCATGCAGTGACTGTCTCCAATCTTTTGCCTAACAAGCAAAAAACAAACACATCATGTAGGAAGTGTATACTCAGAGAGATCACATTATTGACTCTTTATTTAAGTTTTCCATATATAACACTGAAATGAACAATACCTCCACAAAACAGACATTATTGTTCTCTTTTAACACTGATATCAATGAGCACAGGTACAAGGATACACAAACACGGTCACAATCCAAAACCAACTACACACTTCATTTCCAAAGTCACCTGGCATCACGCACAGCCACAGCTTGTCCTGCTCTACAGAAATAAAAACTACCACTGCTACAAAAGTGACTAAAACATGTAGTCTATCACTGTGGAAGTGCTTATTATTATTATTATTATTATTTTTGGAAGTACCATTTTTGTCTTTTTCTAAATTTTGTGGCTACAAAATCACCAGTAAAAATAGCTGATCTCTATAAAAAGAATGCAAGAGGACAAGCCTTGGCCGTGGGTTAAAATACAAGTGTTTTTTTTTTTTCGTAATTTACTTGGAAATATTCTTTAATACAACAACACTGTCCTTTATTACAAATGTACAGAATCCCATTGTTGTCAGAATAATGCCCGTGCATAAATGCGTATTTCAGACTCGATGAAATGAACCACCACACAATTTCATACCTGAATCAGAATCACAGTTTTGGGAAGAATAGTGTTACATATTGTGATTTATTTCATGTCGAACAATAAGCTGAATGTCGATTTCAATATGATCTGCTTTTGGTGTTCACCACTT
>RJVU01051924.1:513948-551385 GCA_003731715.1 Anabarilius grahami
ACCCCACCCCCAAAAGAAAAAAAAAAGCAAGGAAAGAAAAAAACGGAGAAAAGTTGGCGTCCTGAGTGGGATTTGAACCCAGTCCTTAAATGTAAACACACCCTTTCCTGCAGCGAACAGAAGCGAGAAAAGGCACACATGAGAAAACCACAGAGCTGTAAGCTACAGTACCTACAGAGCGAGGGCCGTTTTGGTTATATCAGCTTAATGGGACAAACAGTGTCGTGTTAAGCCTTCTGACGTTTGAGCTGTTATCGTTTCTCATGAAATTACATAGGAACCCTTTTTAATTGGCACAAGTCTCGGAAAGGCCGGACTCTCAAGTACAAGGTGCTAAACCAATCCGTTACAAACCCTTATTTGGTTCCTCGGGGAGGGGTTACATATGCTTACTTGCATTTGCAGATGCTACACTGCTCCAGAGAACATGCTACATTATTAGGCAGATTCAACACACTCAGCCTCACCGCGCAACATTCATAGCTGCTCATCATCACCGACAGCAGGCGTTTAAGAAGCATGCACCGAGGAAGAATAATTCACACATGCTTTAGGCTATCTCACGTCAGCAGTAATAAGCAGATAGAAATGTTTCTCCCATCGTAATAAGACGATATGACATCTGTAGTGAGTATTCCCTCTACGCAGTTTAATAGAAGGAAGAACTCTAATGAAAATTCTGCTGTTACTGATAGACAAGGTCTTTAGATTCCTCTTAAAGCAAAGGAAATGCTGCGATATTGAAATGCAACGCACACATCTTTCCCGCGGAAAGGTTACAGAGAACGAGGCGAATGAGGCCGGCAGAGGATCTGACATTCTGTGGAAATGGACAAAGATTTATGCATCTCCTCCGTTTTCTCCATGTGCGAGGGCACGCCAATGACAATCTCCAAGCAAACGCTCGTACCAGCACATTTCACGGGTTTTCATTTGAACAAAGGGCTTGTTGCTGAGGACTAACAGATCTGATTCGGATGGATAAGGGCTATCTTTTTCATAAAAACAGAAAAACTTGGGTCAAAGGGCATTTCAGACAGGATACAGATTCACATTAAACAACAACAAACAAGTCAAAGACATTTGCGATATTTCATCCCAATTCTGTTAGGTGCAACGAATAGCCATTTGTACCTTTTTTTTTTTTCCAAAATAAAAAAATAATAAAAGAACTAGCTAACACACTCGCGCACACATAAAGAAAAACTTTTTAGTTGAAAGGTCATTAGTTGGCATTCAAGATTTTTGAAAAGTGCACACATGTTCTGTCCATCACAATATTGCTGCCATTAAAGCAAATGAACAACATGACCGCTGTGTACTATTTAAAGAAACGACCGGCTGAAAAGAGGCACAATGTTCATTTCACAACTCGCTATTATGAGTCATACAGTGTTGTCATTGCGATGATTGGCATTTTACACACGTATCTAGTGTGGCGTGTTCCACCAGAACTGCACAACACCGCACAATACTAAAGACAGATCCACCGAGGAGAACTTTCAGCACACTACAATGCGTCTAAACGATTACGGCCTAAGACTAATCTGTTAACCATTGCCCCATTAATGCGGCTGACACACATATAGAGGCCCAGTGAGTTTGGACCAGAAAATAGGAAACTCTACAAACATCCTCGTATTCTTCGCTTTACAAATGTACGTTTACATATTACAAAAACAAAAAAACAAACACGTTGTATCCTGCAACCACAGTAAACTGGGTCTGTCTTTTTTCTTTTTATATTATTTAGTCTTCTATGGATAGTAGTACTCACAGCTTTTGGAAAGATATTGTTTCTGTTTAGCTATTATAAGAGAAAAAAGAGTTAACAATTACACTGTAAAAATATATGTATGTTTATATACTATATATAGTTTTTTTGTCTTTTTTCTTTTAAATACAGAATGAATATATTGTGTAGGTATGGCCATCACGGCAAAGGAATAAAGGCATCTGTAACAATCCCCACTTAGGCCACGGTCACGGTCACATGACCCGAGGGTAGTGTGGGTGCTGAATGGGCGGAGTTGGTAACGAAAGCACAGGTCAGTGGCACTTTGTGCATCGAAGAAATAAAAATCTAGTATAAGGCTACACGGGTGTATGCTTGTTTGATACTAGTCGAGTAAGGACATTGTGGTTCAAGAGTTTCCGTCAGGATGGTTGGTATTCGTCTCCCGTGCCCCCGCCACAAAAACGCCCGCTTCCCATGGTCTGATAAAGATACGTTTAGCAAGAAAGCAAAAATAATCCATTTGCATTTCATTAGGATCATTCAGGGGAAACAGTTTTTGGCCACTACTGAGAGCTTGAGGAGGTATAAAAACAAAACAAAAAAAGCACAAGATCCAGAAGGACGTCGTCTTCCTGTCGAGACGGACGGGGTAAGAGTCAAAGCTGTAGGTTCCACAGTACTGGAATTGCTTTTTTTTCTCTCTTTACATTCCTATAGGAAGTAATGCTGGTATAAGGAAAACCCTCGATAATCATCATGTTTTATTCTGTAGTCCAAAACATGTTTTTTGTCTTTATTTTTATATCGCCAAAGGTTCTTCAAGACTACTAAGACTTCACAAACACACGAAGACGTTACAAAATAAATATACATTACAACCGTATCACAGTTCATAATTTCATCATAAATATTAAATAAATAATAAATAGAGATTATACTTCTCCTTCAGCTGTGTTAGAAATTCGAAAAAATCAAATCAAATAAAATGCAAACAGAGACAGCGAGAGATAGAGATAGAGATACAGGTAGAGAGAACGAGAAAAAAAATTACAAAATTATCAAAACATTGTTGGTTAAAAATATTTGCACTTAAAAAAATGTTTAAAAACTCTATCATCAAACGAAAAGAAGTTATAAAAATTAGTGGTACTTTTTTTTTTCTCTCTCTCTCTTTCCAAATATTGTTGTGGCAAGTTCCTCGTCACATTTTCATAAACAGAAGGGCTGTGAATATTTAAATAGGTGAATTCAAATAAATAATACAGTTAAAATTAAATTATAACAAAATATAAATAAATTACAGTAGAGTCTGGACAAATTTCGTATAATTTATAGATCAGTGACAATCCAACATCTTGTCTGATGTTGAACGGACTGAAATGAAGTGCAACTCATTGTTCATATGTAATAGATATGACTACGCTGGGTAAATATTCCTACAGTGTAAGGACTACAAATAAAGGAGAGCAAGCTAATGTGCCTGTGTGTCGCTCTAAAACAAAACAAACAAACAAACAAACAAACAAAATGGCTGCTGAGATAAAGAAAGTAGTGTTTCAACAAGTGGAATTTACAGAGTCAACCGCATGGCACTGATATGGTTGCACACGCATCTCGCTCACGACATCCTCTCATTTCCCACTTTCGTTGTCTTGGGGAAACGAAGAAAAGATGAGCAAATACTGCATGTCTGTTCTGCCGGGGCTCACGTATGGATCACTTGGAGCGTCACATTTGTTGTTTCGGAGGAGCAGCGTCCTCACAAACGAGTAAAAGACTCTCTTTTGCCTAAAGCCTGGGCAGCAGATCTTCTGGAGGTTCGACTCCCAGCTCCTTCTTCCAGAACCGTTTGAATGCAAAAGCAAAAACTAAAGAAAACTAGGTTTGAGTCTCTCCTTTTCTTTGTAAATAAAGAATTTGGTTCCATCTTCACCTTCCAATCCAGCAGCTTTTGTGGATTTTGGTCCTTATAGTAATATATATTATATACCTCTTTTTGAACTCACAGAATTGCTCCCTGGGATGGAGGTTTAGATTGTTGTTCAAAAAAACCTGAATGCCCTTTTTGTGTGTCATTTGTATGCTCTTCCCATGGCTCTACGTTTCTATTTCTCTTCCACGCTTCTGTTTCTCATTCTCGTCTTTTGGCCTAGTCAGACCTTGATGCCTTTCACCGCCTTGTTGATGGTCTCCAGAAGGGCCTTGTTCTCTGGGTTCTGGTAGCAGTCCTTATTGGTGTACATGTCAGTTAGGGTGCTCACGTAGCTCTCGAAATTCTGCTCTGTGATTGGCTCCTGCTGCAATGCAAATCGTAAAAATGTGAGTGGCAGAGTTTTAAAATGTAAAAACTTAATTCATGCAGGAGAGGATAGTTATGGGAGCTGCTGTAACTCACCATGTGAGGCAGGCGGATGTTGGCCAGACTCCGTATAAGAGCTTGACTGAGTCCAGACAGCTCCATAAACAGCGCTTCATTCTGTTCTTCAATCACCTTATTCTCCTGCTCGATGTTCTTCAGGTTCTTCTCCATAGATGTGATCTAAAGCACCATAAAAACTGATAAGTCCAACTTCCCATAAGTGACATTTACGTTTAGCAATGCATGTTTGTCGCATGTTTCTACTGCTTAAATGTCTTTTCACATCGTAAATGTAAAATTGAT
This sequence comes from Anabarilius grahami, assembly GCA_003731715.1. Classification (NCBI taxonomy): domain Eukaryota; kingdom Metazoa; phylum Chordata; class Actinopteri; order Cypriniformes; family Xenocyprididae; genus Anabarilius; species Anabarilius grahami. Next base: position 518,349 of record RJVU01051924.1, read on the forward strand.
TGCTAGTCAGCAAGTTGAAATACTTTGGTTGCACCAGTATTTACACTACTTTTCAAAAGTTTTTATGTTTTTGAAAGAAGTCTCCAATGCATTTATTTGATCAAAAATACAGTAATATTGTGAAATATTATTACAATTTAAAGTAACTGTTTTCTATTTTAATATATTTTAAAGTGCAATTTATATCCTGTGATCAAAGCTGAATTTTCAGCATCATTACTCCAGTCTTCAGTGTCACATGATCCTTCAGAAATCATTCTAATATGATGATTTGATGCTCAAGAAACATTTATGATCATTATCAATGTTGAAAACAGTGCTGCTTCATATTTTTGTGGAAACCGTGATACATTTTCTTCAGAATTCTTTGATCAAAAAAGCAGCATTTATTTGAAATCTTTTAACATTATAAATCTTTACTGTCCTTTTTGTTCAAATTAATGTGTCCTTGCTACGGAAGAGGATTAGGGACAAGTAATAATAAAAAAATAACAACACCATATTGAGATTAAAGTCATTATAATGCGAGATTAACCTCGTTAAATTTCGAGGAAAAAAGTCGAAATACAATGTTGAGAAAAAAATCATTAAAAAACTTTTGAGAAAAAAAGTCAAAACAAATTGTTGAGAATCAGTGTCATGGTCATTGTGTCCTGATAGAGGACATGACTTAGTCAAGCTATATTTTAGGCTGTCTTTCAATTACAAAGAAATAGTACAGTTTTAGCTAATGAGAATTTCAAATTTTTCGCATTTTTTCTCGAAACACAACGACTTCATCCTCTAAATTTAATGAGTTTATTTTCAACATTTTATGTACTTTTTTTTTTTTTTAGAAATGTAAAGTTTTTTCTTGAAACATGACTTTATTCTTGAAATTTAATTTTATTCTCGACATCGAATTTTCTTGAAATTTAATCTCACATTATAATGACTTTAATCTCAAAATGGTTTTATTTGATCATTACTTGGCCCTAATCCTCTTCCATACCTTGCTGAGTATTGATTCTTAAAAAATAAATAAATACTGACTCCATACTTTTGAACGGTACTGTATATGCTTTCCTGTAGCTCAGTGGTTAGAGCGTGGCATTAGCAATGCCAAGGTCATGGGTTCGATTCCAGGGATTGCACATACTCAGATACAAATGTATAGTATAATGCAATGTAAGTCGCTTTGGATAAAAGCATCTGCCAAATGCATAAATATAAATGTATATACATCCTGATGTCCAGTGATTAGCATATCCATAAACCGTTTACATGATAACCAAAGTAATTTTTCTAAAGAATATCATGGTTTTACCGTGGTACATGTCCGAAACAACATGGTGAGACCATATTATAAATTATATCACAACTAAATTTTAGTTTCATTTAGTGTACAATCATTCTTCTTTTAGACTGTCAGGAGATGTATGGCTGACCTGCGTTTGAAGGTTGACCATATCTGCCTCCATCTCATGGTTGGATTCATTGAGCTCATTGATTTCTTTATTGAGTTGCTTGATGTCTTCGTCATTGTCTAAGACTGTGAAGAGAAAGAGAAATGTTGTCATCCATAAAATATGACATCAGAAGAGATGATGGAGTTAAAATGTAGGAGAAATAGCAGGATGTCTTACCGTCACTGGCTCTGAACTTAGTGCTGAGATACTCCTCTCCAGGGAACTTGGCTTTCTTCTTGTTGAGGGAGGCTCTGGGGCAGCCTGAGAGACTGGGGCCAAACACAATTGATCCATCATCAATCATCACAAAACACAACCACACATTTGCTTTATGAGCAGTCCCATAATGACTCAGACTTGGCCAACACCCTTAAACCTAAATGCAGAGTGTTTCATTTCTGTGCAATTAAAGGGATAGCTCACCTAAAACTGAGCGGTTTAAGTTTTGTGAAGAGTTAAAAATAGCTTTCTATGATGAACATATTTAATTCACACATAAACACACACACACACACATACAGTACAGTCCAAAAGTTTGGAACCACTAAGATTTTTTATGTTTTTAAAAGAAGTTTCGTCTGCTCACCAAGGCTACATTTACTTAATTAAAAATACAGTAAAAACAGTAATATTGTGAAATATTATTACAATTTAAAATAACTGTTTTCTATATGAATATATTTCACAAAGTAATTTATTCCTGTGATCAAAGCTGAATGATCATTACTCCAGTCTTCAGTGTCACATGATCCTTCAGAAATCATTCTGATATGCTGATTTGCTGCTCAAGAAACATTTAATGTGTACAATTGTACAAAATATTTGTGTACAATATTTTTTTTCAGGATTATTTGATGAATAGAAAGTTCAAAAGAACAGTGTTTATCTGAAATCTAATCTTTTGTAACATTATAAATGTCTTTACTGCCACTTTTGATTGATTTAATGCATCCTTGCTGAATAAAAGTATTCATTTCTTTAATTTCTTTTCAAAAAAATAAAAATAAAAATTCTTACTGACCCCAAACTTTTGAACGGTAGTGTATAATGCTACAGAAGCTTTGTGTTTCAGATAAATGCTGTTCTTTTGAACTTTCTATTCATCAAGGAATCCTGAAAAAAAAAGTACACAACTGTTTTCAACATTGAAAATAATCATAAATGTTTCTTGAGCAGCAGATCAGCATATTAGAATGATTTCTGAAGGATCATGTGACACTGAAGACTGGAGTAATGATGCTGAAAATTCATCTTTGATCACAGGAATAAATTATATTTTCAAATATATTCAAATAGAAAATACATTTTTAAATTGTAATAATATTTCACAATATTCCTGTTTTTACTGTATTTTTAATTAAATAAATGCAGCCTTGGTGAGCAGACGAAACTTCTTTTAAAAACATTAAAAATCTTAGTGGTTCCAAACTTTTGGACTGTACTGTAGATATATATATATATATAGAGCGCTTCACATTTGGTAAACATGGAAGCTAGTGTGTGCGTCACGCTCTAGAACAAACCTCACTGGTTTTTGCGCATAAGTGTTTACCATAACGTGATCAATGATGACAGAATTTTCATTTTTGGGTGAACTATCCATTTAAGGTGTATTAAAGTGTGTCACATTCAGCTTTGAACAGTGAAATTCTGTTGGGGGAATGCAGTCATCTCAATAGGAAATTAAAGCAATTAAAGAGGTGAAAAATGTCAAGTTTGTTGAACTTTGAAAACAAAAATTTGATGTGTTTACCAGTGTAAAGCTGCTTGAGTAAACAGTTCTGCATGCATTGCTGCACTATTGCCAACTTTGTCCCAGACAAAAGTTTGCTAACGTGACTGCACCTTTAGTTTGAATTGCAAAACAGGTTTCCCACCCAAACTCACGCCACTGGTTGACACAAATTTCACGTAGCAGCCAAACCCATGCTTTCTCCTCTTAATTACCTGCGGTGGGTGAGGAAGCTGCCGTTGGCGTGTCCCGATCCGTCACATCCCGGTGTGGGACAGGTGGGGCCTTCTGTCTTAAACGCCTTCCAGGAGAATGGAGACCCGTTCAACAAACCCTCCTTCTGCCGCCTGGCCGCCAACGGGCATCCATACGCACTGCGGTGAGTGGCGTACTTCCCGCTGATGTGACCCAGGCTGTCACAACCTGGCACTGGGCATCTGTGAGAGAAGGAAAAACATAACGACAGAGGGGATAAAACAGATGAGTTTGATTAGAGATCGTAAGAGCAATTATCCCATTAGAAATATCACCTTGCTACTGACTTCAGTTCCCATCTGTTTACTCTCTGTCTCACTCGAGTCTCTATTCAGTTTTGTAAAGAGGGCCATATTTAGCTACATACTTTGCCCAACAGTGACTGTGAATATTACAACATTGAAATAGGCTGAAAAAAGAGATTTTTACACATTGGGGAGCTTGAGTGCCGCCATATGCCGGCTGCTCATTGACTGGAGTGGAATTATGTGGATAAAAAGCTCCTACGCTTGGCAGTCGCAAAAAACAAGAAGACAAAAACCCACACACTGCACTGCAGATGACTTACTAAGAAAAACATGCACAATATTTGAATACCCCATGAGCCATCTGTGCTGTAATATATTGTTCACAGTTTTTATTTCCTCAGCAGTATAACTGGGTGTCTTTTTGTTCTTGCTTTTAGAAGATGTACAATGGAATAAAACACACAAGGCCTTTTCCCAAAGAAATTTGAACATTACTAGCACTATTTGGCCATGCGGCGCTCCATGCACTGGCTCATAAGCTCATGTACAGGGAGTTATTTGGAAGGTTGCCAAGGTGATATTTAACAAAGTAGAACACTGTATTTTGGGATCACAAGTGGTTCTAGCTGGAAATGCTTGACTAAATCACTTCCGTCTGAATGAAGAGGGGTTTTCTAAACTGCTTTACACTGTTGTGAAATGACTGTGTGGTTGGACAAACCTATAATCCAACATTTGATCATTCCCTTACTATATTCCCGCCTAAAATGTTTCCTTTTTTACCGTACAGTGGCGTAAAAGAAATGGGGAAAAGCCTTTGGCTTTCTATGCAGTACGAACTTTAAGAGCTCGGAGTCCTCCTTGTCGTCCTTGATGGGAGTTGTTTTTATTCCACCTTTCTTGGCCCGTGGACACCCAGACAAACTGAAAATAGAGAGTATGCAGCTCATGATCAGAGGAGCCAGAAACTCAGAACAATAAGGATCCAGCACTACTGACCCAAAGCAATGTAGGAGAAACCAAACTCAAATACTATTATTAAAGATGCAAGCATACACCATATCCTAACCAGGCGCGATGCAATGAGTTTCCAGCAATTTTATCTCTCTGAAAGTGAAATGCTACAAAATCACAGCCAATCTGAAAATATTTGATATCTAATATAAGGTGATTTTTGGCAAAGTGGAACATTTTTCGTCATTGAGATGGCAAAAAGTGGTCCAATTTACCTGAATCTCTCAACAGCTATGAGGAGTAGGAATCTGGACCAATGAGAATTCAATGTGGGCGGGGCTATTGAGCGCAACGTGAAGCAAATGGTCTACAAAATGTCTTTTTGCACGTGGTTTACTGCTGGATGTCTCGCGCCTGGTTAGGAAACAGTGACCTCAGCAAGCTTTAGATAAACAGAGATGCTGCCATTGAGTGCATTAAGAAAACTGCACAAGTTTTGGGGTCAGTTTCCTATCTAAAAAAATATTCAGTAATGGGGACGGGTAATAAATGAAGTGTGGCATTCACGTGTGTGTCTAATATACAACTGGCACTAAACTTCTCTGTCCTGCGTATGTATTGATATGTATGATATGGAGGGCTTGTTCATCGGGCCATACCTTCTGTGAGACGCGTAGTTGCCAGTGATATGACCTGAACCATCACATCCTGGAGTTGGACATCTGGGAAAGTGAAGTTAAACTTTAAATGTGATGGGTTATAATACCTGTAATAAACTAATTTTCCAAAAACAGGTGCAGTGTGTACTTCAGTGTAATTTGAACTCAATTGGATTTTTATAGAAAATAGTATTACAGGATAGAAGTTTTTTTTAAATTAATTATTACATTTCTATTTAATCAATTACCTTAATCAAATTATTTTAGTTAATATTATATAAAATAAATATTGCAATGTTGTGCATGACTTATTTGCTATTTTTAAATTAAATTGTGTATTTTACAACATTGCCCACCTTGCACACACTACCGTTCAAAAGTTTGAGGTCAGTAAGATTTCCTTTTTGAAAGAAATGAATACTTTTATTCTGCAAGAACCTATTAAACTGATAAAAAGTGACATTAAAACATTTATAATGTTACAAAATATTTATATCTCAAATAAATGCTGTTCTTTTAACTTTTTAATCATCAAAGAATCCTCAAGTAGTCTTTCTGCAAAAAATATTAAGCGGCAAAATTGTTTTTAACATTAATAATACTAAATGTTTCTTGAGCATCAAATCATCATATTAGAATGATTTCTGAAGGATCATGTGACACTGAAGACTGGAGTAATGATGCTGAAAATTCAGCTTTGACATCACTGAAATTAATTACATTTTAAAATATATTAAAATAAAAAATAGTTATTTCAAGTTGTAATAATATTTCATAATATTACAATTTTTACTGTATTTTTGATCAAATAAATGCACCCTTGGTGAGCAGAAGAGACTATAAAAAAGATTTTTTTAAAATCATACCAACCCCAAACCCTTGAACATTAATACTGTAACCGTACAGCAACCTTAAGTTGGATCATAAGTACTGTACTGCCTTTTTTTCAAGACAATGACAAAGAAAATACAAAGAAAAGAGTAAAAGCGGCATTTAGCTGAGCAGTGAACCCAAGTGAACAAGAACAAAGAAAAAGAGCAGAAGTAGAGCAGACATACTTGAGTTCAGCTGTGTGTGCTGCCATGAGGGACCGAAGACTCTTATCAGCGAGAGGACACCCAGACAGGCTAAAAATGTTGAAAAGAAACAAGGGGGGGAAAAGAGAGGGGAGAAGATAAAGCGAAAGAACCCAGAATGTCCCAAGTCAGTGTAAAAAGCAAAGAGCAGGCGAGAGTTAAGCAAGAGGAAGATAACATCTATGTGAAGTCTTGTTTTATTTGATATTTCCCCTCAGAAGGCAAAAGAAGGACAGAGAGGTGAACCCCGAACACTATGTACCTGCGATGGGATGCATAGTTTCCGGTGATGTGTCCGCTGCCGTCACAGCCCGGAGTGGGGCACCTGCAAGGGACAAACGCAAAAGCCTGACTGAGTGAAACGATTCCATTGTGCTGAATATAAATATGTGCACAGAAACGCATGCAAACTAGAAGTGACTTACAGCAGGAGCTCTTTCTTGGTGTCCTTGGGCTGGAACCTGACCTTAAAGCTGGGGGTTGTGACCTCTCCGGGGTACTTCCTGTCCTCCAGGGCGTCCTGCATCATGTCGCAATCCTCAGGGTCGGAAGAAGCAAATGACTGAGCGCTGTGGTCCATCTGTGCAAAGATGCAATATATTTTACACCAGTTTGCACAACAAATGATAGATCTGCTTTTCCGGCCTAATTTAAATGACAGGATGTGTACCTCTTCTAGCTCCTCCTCTCTCTGCCGATTGGGTTTGGTGTAGTCCAAAGGCCCCTCCCACTCCTCCTGTTTGTAGGTGTGTAAAGAGTGGGGCGAGATGCTGCTGTTGCCATGGTGAAGAGATGTGGATGATGATGAAGATGATGAAGACAGATCTGGGGAACGCACTTCAGGGCTGGCACAAGGCATGCCCACTTCTCTCTTTATGGGCTTCTTCATGCTCAAGTCCAAGGTGCCATTCTCATCCACCTCAATATCCATACTCTACAGAATAGGAAAACATAATATATGTTGTATTTATAATTAATAACTGGGCTTGTGATGATGATGATGATGATGTGATAAAATGCATAATATTACAGAATTAAAAACTTTTTTTTACATAAAAATGTGAGAGGTACAAATATTGCATTCACAATGCTGGGATGTTGTGTGTGGTCGCCAAGGCGTTGCTATGGTGTTCTGTATAGTTTTTAGCACAGTACTATGTGCTTGCTAGGGTTTTTTCTGTGGTTTCCAAGGTGTTGCTGTTCGGTTGCTATGGTGTTGTGGGTGAAGATGTGATAAAAATGCATATGATTATTACAGAAAACAAAAACTTTTCAAACATTTTACAAAAAAAATGTGAGTGGTGCAAAACTCGCCTTCACAATGCTGGGATGTTGTGGGTGGTTGCCAAGGCGTTGCTATGGTGTTATGTTTTTTTTTCACATTGTTATGTGGTTGCTAGAGTTTTGTTGATTATTAACAAGGCTTTGCAATGGTTTTCTTGTTTTTTTTGTTTTTTAGCACATTTCCATGTGGACACTAGGGTTTTGTGGATGTTTGCCAAGGCGTTGCTATGTGGTTGCTAGGGTGTTGTGGGTGAAGATGTGATAAAAATGCATATGATTACAAAAACAAAAACTTTTCTAACATTTTACAAAAAAATGTGAGTGGTGCAAAACTCGCTTTTTACAATGCTGGGATGTTGTGGGTGGTTGCCAAGGTGTTGCTATGGTGTTCTGTATGGTTTTTCAGCACATTACTCTGTGCTTACTAGGGTTTTTGGGTGGTTTCCAACGTGTTGCTACGCTGTTGCTAGGGTGTTGTGGTTGAAGATGAAAAAAAAACTTTTCTTACATTTTACAAAAAAGTGTGGTTGCAAAGGTGTTGCTATGGTGTTCTGTATGTTGTTGTTTTTGCACATTTGTTGATTATTGACAAGTCTTTGATATGATGTTCTGTATTGTTTTTATAGCACATTTCTATGTGTATGCTAGGGTCTTGTGGATGTTTGCCAAGGCGTTGCTATGCGGTTGCTAGGGTGTTGTGGGTTAAGATGTGAAAAAAATGCATATGATTACAGAATAAAACTTTACATTTTACAAAAAAATGTGAGTGGTAAAAAAGTGTGGTGCTTGGGTATCGTGGGTGATTGTCATTACACTGTAGATACAAGGGAGTTCTGTAATTTTTTAGCACATTGCTATGTGGTTGCTAGGGTGTTTGCAAATGCATTGCTATGCGGTTGATAAAGTGGTCTGTATGTTTTTTTAGCACATTGCTGTGTGGTTGTTAGTGTGTTGTTATGCAGTTGCAAATGTGTTTATATGGTTTAGCACATTGCTATGTGGTTCCTTGGGTGTTGTTATGCAGTTGCTAATGTGTTCTGTGTGGTTGCTAGGGTGTTGCTATGCAGTTGCTAATGTGTTTATATGGTTTAGCACATTGCTATGTGGTTGCTTGGGTGTTGTTATGCAGTTGCTAATGTGTTCTGTGTAGTTGCTAGGGTGTTGCTATGCAGTTACTAATGTGTTCTGTGTGGTTGCTAGGGTGTTGCTATGCAGTTGCTAATGTGTTTCATGTGATTTAGCACATTGCTATGTGGTCGCTGGGGTGTTTACAAATTCATTGTTATGCGGTTGATAAAGTGGTCTATGTGGTTGCTAGGGTGTTGCTATGCAGTTGCTAATGTGTTTTATGTGATTTAGCACATTGCTATGTGGTCGCTGGGGTGTTTACAAATTCATTGCAATGCAATTGCATAGAAAAGCAACATGCAATGCATTTATGTAATTATGCAAGACAATCTGAGTAAAATGAATGAAAGAATTAAGCTTCACAACAAAGTAACAGTTATTACATGTGTTCCTATTATAACACACAATGTGTGCAGAAGTCGACGGATGATGGATGGATTAGTATTAAAATGGGCATGTTTACATATTTGTGTGAGTGCATATGAAGTTGGAGATGAGCACACACAGTAGGCACTGATCCCAGAGCAGTCCCAGTCTGATTAGCGTTGAGCCACTGGGCCTTTCTGCCCATTAATCTTCCCCTTTTATCCCCTTCTGCTAAAAACATGTCAGGAAATCAAAAAATGATGAAGTAGTCACTCCCTGGGCTGAGGAGAAAGCTTTTTTTTTAAATCACAATATCGAGGACAGAGCTTCTCCAATTACAGTATAGATCCTAGAGTTCTCTGATGGAGGAGGGGGAGGTAAGAGGCTGATAGATTATATCTTTGGGTGTGAAAAGGGACAAGGAAAGAAAAGAAAGAAAAAAGGGAGAGGAAATTGAGGGAACAAGAGAGAGATGCCCTCATTAGCATTAACCATGGAAATATTGAATAAAAGAACATGGAGCACCTGGTCCTCCCCTAACTAGGGAGCTCACTATCAACTTAATGCAATAACAACATGAAGAGGAGACAAGGATGAAACGAACGGAGGGACAGATGAAAGGGAGGAGAGATGACGCAATAAGATCTCAACAGCAAGCAAACGCATTCGTGCTAACGTAACATTCATCTGATACAAACTCTGCTGAAGATCAATCACACATGGAGACAGGCTGTTTTCAATTAATGCATGCTTACCATTACAAACCACTCTTATTTACTGATAAACATTTGCACATATTGTGTGTGCTCAGTGGCGTAACTTTGTTTTAAAAAGTGGGTGGGACGGGAATGTGTATGTGGGGGGGGTATTGTAATTGTATTATTACAATAATAATAATATGATATTAAAATTAAAATGATGGTTTATTCCTAACATCTGCTATAATATCGAATAGACCATGTTTAGAGATAGCTTCTTGATGCTTTTATATATTTTATTTCATTTGATCTTTCATCTGTCTCGCCTTTATGTATTTTATTTTATCTTTTATCTGTTTGAAATTCCTTTGTATTAATTGGTTTGATATATATTGCTTTATGTCTTTGTGATATTGTGAAGCACTTTGGGCAGTTGAAATTGCAGTAAAATGTGCTGTATAAATGAATAAAGTTGAAGTTAGTCTCGAGACTATGTACATTAGTTAATAAATAGGATCCGCAATAGATCATAGATTGTCCTGATGGACTGGTGGCAGCATTTTTGTTTAGCGTGCAAGAGGTTCTGTGTTCTAATCCAACAATGTATGATTATTATTATTATTTTTTTTCTCATTAAAACCAAAGATGTTCGTCAGTGATTGTATATCAAGAGCAGGGACATGTTTATGTGTATTTTGTTTTGTGATTTCAACGTAACGAATAGAGAGTCTCCGCAACAGTTAAGCGATAGACTGAAGCGCTCGTCCGTGTGAATCGCAGTGTGCACGAGCGCCGAGAACACTGTTGCGCCTCTGATAACAGCGACAACGAGCACTCAACATGATTTCAAAAACAACACATCCCAGCGCCACATCGCCTATTTTTAACACAAACTGATAATCAACTAGAGCTGTTTCTTTTGTTTTAGATATCCGTGCCGCGAGATGTTTCAAAAAGTGGTGGGGACAATATTGACCCTTTCAAAAAGTGGTGGGGACATGTCCCACCCGTCCCACCCGCAAATTACGCCTATGTGTGCTTAGCAATGTTGTGGAAACTAGTTTAATACTGTAGCTTGCACTTGAACGCATAAAAATGCAGCTAATAAGACTAGAAAACACCCTCATTTAAATAAATGAATCAAAAACAGCGGTATTAAACAATTTTATTTTACAACAAAAAGATGTCAAATTCTTTATAGGGACTTCTGAGAAAACTGTTGATCAAAGACTAAGATCAAAGATGAATTTGAGAATTGTTTTTTGAGTCAGTTCACTGCAACGAAACACCCAAATGAACCAAAATGCTAAAATGAATTCCTAACACTACTTGAGAGAAAATGTTTGAAAATGCCATGCATTTTGTCAAGCTACTCATTACCAGTTAGAAAAATGAGCTTGTTACTACCCAACACTAGTCTATAATGTGGCAATGTGTGGGTGCTAACTTAAGTGCCAACTGTTTGTCTCTAGTTAATAGTTATCCTAGTGAACAATAGAAGTAAACAGTGTCCTATTATATAGCAGAACTGTATTTTTCAGTTCGATTTCTGAGTATCTTTAAAACAAATGCAATTTTTACTTTTACGTTTGTGCATGATTCCCTCACAAATCTACAACTAAAACTTTGGTCCATGATTGACTGTACAGAAAACCCTTCCTGAAAATGTGTGTGTACATTTTGTTGCATGATTTTATTCCACATAAACTATTTAAAGTCCTGTGATTGGTTAAAAGTCTGCGTTATATGAGCTTGTTCTGTACCTTATCTTGGTGTCTGATGCTGAGGTTCTCTGGTCTCTCCCAGCAGCGTGTGGACAGGTTGAGGATCGCAGTGGCAGCCATGTGGGCAGCTTCGGCATCATGGGAATAATCATAGCTACTGGAGGAGCTTTTTCCATAACCACCGTGCAAGCTGGGACTTGGGGGGGAGGCCCTGGGGAATGGAGGTTTGGCTGTGGGAAAAAGAGAATATTACGCTAGTTAATAGTAAAGACTTGATTCTTCCATTGAAGAGCACTCTCCCAAACTCACTTCCTGCATAGGTTCCTATGACAGACCATTATTCTAAAGTGTTACCTTTACTGCTAACCTTGCTATACGACAATGAAGAATCTTGAAGCTTAGCCATACTATTCACAAAGCACACAATTTACACACATCTCTGCATTGCAAGAAGTGTATTATACGTAGCGTTCATAAAGCGTGACTAATCCTGCTCACATTTGAAGGCTTTGGGTGAAGTTTCGCTGGTGTGCATCTTTGGGGCGAGCATGCGCTTGCCAAACACCTGCACGTCGAAGCTTGCATAATCAAAGGACACCTTGGAGTACTTCTCCAGCTCCTTGGCCAGATTAGCGCGTGGTGTGGCGGGGACGAGGCTGGGCCTGTAGCTGCCGTGCGGAGGAATCTCCAACTGCTTCACAAAACACATGGGCCTGAAAAAAATGGGTAGTGAGAGAAAGAGAGAGAGAGAGAGAAGGTTCCATCATTTTCTTCCGCTACAAAAGAATCAATATCCCTGCAGTGAAGAAAAAAAGAAGCATAAAAGGATAAGTGTAAGTGAGCATAAAAGATCAAGAGTGAAAGAGTGGGCTGGAATTAGACAGCAGAAGAGAAGCGGAATTGAAAGGCTGACAATGAGCCAGAGATACAGCGAAAAAAGAAAAAGGAAGGAAAAGTTCCACAGATAAATAGCCGGTAAAAGAGTAAATGAGAGAGAGAGAGGGAGGTTTGAAAGCAGGGTGACTGAAGGAGAAGAGGATTAAATAGTGTCTTATCAGCACTGAGCACATTAGCATATCGTATAGCATGGAATTGAAGCCCTAAAACCGACTTCTTTTCCTGAAGAACCGTGAGCCCTTGCGGCCCTTTCTCTGCTCTGAAGAAATACTCTGAAAAGACATGTTCCAGAAGCTAGTGAGCTGCCTACTCAGGCGGGATTTTAAGGCATCATAGATGCTCCCGATGCAAAGACTGTTCAAAAAGGTAGGCAACTTAGCCATGCAGCTTCTTAATGTATCACATTTTAGGCAGCATCACATGTGTTCTTCACATTATAACTTATATTCAATATCTGTGCATGCAATGTAGTGTGTTTATTAGAATATAAAGACTGTGTATATAGACAAAGATGGTTCACTATGTATGAGAGAAAGTACAATGTGCAATATGGTGAAAAAAGTCCAGTCTTCTAAATAAAAGAACCAATCACCAATTGACCCTTCGCCGGGAGTTTGATTGACAGGCGATCTATCCGATCATAACGCCGAATCCACTGTTTTGTCTGACAAAGCAGTCAGGGGAGTTAGTAGATTAACGGCGGTGGGCTTGAACTTGAATTATGGTGTGTACTGACGTCTTTCCGCAGTTGAAACAACATTCCTTATGATGTTTATTTGATGCTATAAATGAATTAGTAGAAAGAGATGAGCTGAGGCGCTACAGCGATCTGACTGTCACAACACATTGAAGAGCCACAAAACGGAATTTATTGTGTAAATTGTTTTTAAAAATGACAAAAATTGAAATTTGAGACATTGTTTGATATCAAAAGTAACCTGCTCTGTCTTGTCTGTTGACGCGTTGTCAATTTCCTGTGTGTTTCATGTGTATTTTTCACTGAGTGAGAACATGATGTGTGGTGTGAGAGCTGCATGACTTGTCGGACATAGCAACAGTAACTAAAGGGGGCGGGTCTTTGCGAACAGTCAATTGCCAATTGGTAAAGTTATTGCATCACTGCTGATCTCATAGAAACAGTCATTGTCCTGAGACGCGTGCTTGCATATTGGTTGGACCAACCTGAAATACACGCTTTACGTTTGAAATATGGTATTGAAATGTGAGTTTGGCAAGATTTTGGTATTTCCCTTATTCAAGTAGATAGGAATTGTTCTTGCATACCCAAAATAGCTGCTTTGAGGCGCTCCAAATATGGCCGCTGAGCAAACTGACTTTCCTTGAAAGAGACTTTTTAGTCAAACTTTACTAAAGTCCAATATGCATTTACATTTATGCATTTGGCAGACGCTTTTATCCAAAGCGACTTACATTGCATTATACTATACATTTGTATCGGAGTATGTGCAATCCCTGGGATCGAACCCATGACCTTGGCATTGCTAGTGCCACGCTCTAACCACTGAGCTACAGGAAAGCTTATGCAGTGCTGAATGCTGCTTCCATGCTGGTTAGGATGTTGTTTTAAAAGTAGGCAGCTTGCTAGGTTTTGGAAACGAGAAAAAGAATGCAAGCATGTGGGTGTGCGTGTCATTGCAGACTATGACACTGTGTTCAGTATTTAACATCATTAACGGATTTCAGGCATGAACCAGACGCGGTTTGAAGAAAAACACGCACGCAAACACCAACGTGTGTTATGATCTGCGTGACAATGGCATGTAAAATATATTAGCCTCAGCTTCCTGTCTCTTCATTAGTCAGCGCATCCCATTAGCAGGGGTGGCATGCGGAGCCGTCAGAGGTCTCTCTGGTGACTTCTCATTGTCGACATCTTCCCTTAATGGGCTTTCTCAGTGAACTGATGCTCATTTAAATCAGAATAACACTAATAAGAGAGGACTGCTTATTATTTTCATAATCCGCATTGCTTTGTCTGACCACAGACATGCTTCCTGAAGGAAAGTAATTATTTTTCCAATACTCCATGCCCTGTAAGTCCCATAATTAGCTTATCAGTGGCGTAATTAGACTAGCAGGTTTGAGGCCCGATCCCAGCATGAAATGGCAGGCTGTGCTCTATTAGAAGGGCAAAGGAAAGGGAGAACCGATTTTCCGAAACGCCTGACCAATCGTGCTGCGGTAAGTGAGTTCAGTCCTGCAGTGACTGACAGCTGTGCTAACCAACCACAGCAGGTATGTTTGACGGACACTTACTGCTGACATAGAAGCTGAAGGACAGGAGGAGAACAAACATGGTTGCTGTTGCTGGGAAAAATAGGAACAAACGCTGATGTTTCAGTTCCTGGGTTTGTTTGATTGGGGTTTAGGGCTCACCTGAGTACACGGTCAGAGTTCGGGCTGCCCTTGATGTGCTCGCCCATGGGCTGGGGCAGGTGTTGCTTGTCATGACTCTTCGAGAGCTTTTCGGCAGCAGCGATGGGACATCCGGACAAACTGATTGAAGAGGAGATATGAAAGAACTAGTGAGGAAAATACACTACACTCTTGAAAAATAAAGGTTCCTTATTGGCACTGATGGTTCCATGATGAACCTTTAACATCCATGGAACATTTCCATTGTACAAAAGGTTCTTCAGATTATTGAAATACTCTTTACACTAAGAAAAAAATGGTTCTTTTTAGAACTGTTGGTTCTTTGGGGAACCCAAAATGGTTCTTCTATACGTTCCATTGGAACTTTTATTTTTAAGAGTGTAGAAATGTCATTATATGGACCAAATAAAGATAGTATAAGTACATTTGGGGATCTACGATTGCAAAGTAGGAGACTCTGTACCTGCGGTGTGTGTTGCGGTTGCTGTTGACATGACCCTGACCAGTGCATCCTGGTGTTGGGCACTTCAAGACATTCTCATGCATGGCCAAAACTGAGAACAACCAGAAAAACAATGTGTCAGGCAATGAAAAGACTTCTTGACCCCAAAAAACAAGTTCTACCAGCATTGATTTTGAACTAAGAAATGAGTGAGGAAAGAGCATAAACAATACTAGAGGTCTAAAGTACAGGTTAAAGTGATGCTTTGTCTTTTCTCCAACAGATGACAATCACACAATCAAAAGATGTGTCTGTAGTTTGATGTTGACTCACTCTCTGGAGGGATCCGATCTTTGTGTGGGCAGCCTGACAGACTGCGGTGGTGGGGATAGAGTCCGGTCACGTGACCCGTTCCATCACACCCGGGGGTTGGGCATTTGATCTCTCGCTTCTCTGATCTAGAGCTCTCTGTGGGCAGCAAAACACCTGTCAGTCAAACCTTATCTGAAGACATTATCACTTCTGTCAGGACAGAAAAGTACAAAAGACGTGCATATTACCGCACACATTACGCACAAACACACTCTCCAGTTTCATGCTCTCTGGAAGTTGTAAAGTTGCCTTTGGACCCATGAGAGGGCACATTTACGGTGATAATTGCGGTCATTATGCGTGCAGGCAGGTGGATGTTTCCATACAGGATTATTATCTTCGGTGAGGGTGCGCTGGGGTTTATTGGACTATCTACTGAAAAAATGGAGCTCATTAAACAGACTTTACCATTGGCAAAGCACATCTCCATATTATACAGGAGGAGAGAGTGAGAACGAGCGTGTGGGGTCCAAGGTAAATGAACAAAAGTGCAAGGACAAAGGCAAAACTGGAAAACATGAAAAACAGACGTCGAGAGAGAGAGAGAGAGAGAAAAAAGGAAAGGGTGAGAAAGTGAGAGACGTCGAGAGAGAAAGAGCTTGCATGTGCGCTCCAGTGGCTCCTTAATTAAATGTTGAAATGTTAACGAGACATGCACCTCCTAATTAAAACTGGTCGGAGCGTGAGGAGGCCAGTTATAGAGGGGGTGTGGAGCCCTACCGAGCGCTCGGCTGAATCCAGCGCCACACGGACCGGGCACGGTGCCAACCGAGAGCAGAACAACACCACAAACAAAACCAATAAACAAATAAACACGTGCCAAACCAATCTAATTACACACACCCTCTCCCCCCTTCAACTCTCTCGCACTCTCTCTCTCTTTCTAAGTGCTTCAGTAATTATAGACTAAGGCTGGAGTTTATCTATGGAAACCAATTCATTTGACCCATTTATACTCTCCAGATTGCTTCCCCCATTATTAATCTTTCAGTTCTTTGCCTGAGCGAGAGCTTGCCATTTTAATCTTCTTTCTGATTAATCATGTGTGGGTGTTTATTTATGAGAATTTGTTGATATTTGAGCACTTGTGTAGGGTGTGTTGAAAAATGCATATGTGCGAAGTTTAAATAGCACTCTGAGTGCACTTCTGAAATGGCTTCTTGCATCAGAGTGTGTGTTTTCATTCCTCAGACACAAGCAGAAAGAATTTCTGTCTATGTAAAATGTTCACATGAGGCAACAACTGATGAGAAGAAATGGTTTTACAGAAAGACTATGTAAGGACAATTCTTAAATCAACTGGACTTAATTCAACACAATGAAATTCATACAACCATTATTACATAAATTGTTGCACTGATGCAACAGTTTACATATTTTTCTTCATAGAAACTATGAAAATGCAATATAAAGACTCTGCATAAGCATTCTTATATGAACAGCATACAATTATATACAATTTAAACAATAATCAGTGTTGGGGAAAGTTACTTTTAAAAGTAATGCATTACAATATTGCGTTACTCCCTAAAAAAAGTAACTAATTTCGTTACTTAGTTCCTTTTGCGTTACTTTTTCTTATCTGGGCTGGGCTGTTTCTTTGTTTGTTTTTATAACAACAAAAAAGTTCTATTTTTGTCAAATTTAAAGGCCCTTTCCCACCAAAAAGGGAAATGAATAAGCCTCAGACTGAAGGAAATGCAAATGCAGGCCTGTACAGTAGAGGGCGCAGCTCAAACAAACCTTTCAGCTGTGCTGCCATTCTGGATCACAGAAGAATAGGATGCAGGAGAAGAAGTAAATGAGTAAATGTATGCTCACATGTAGTCTACAGTAGAACTAGTCTAGAATAACCATCATGTTCACACAGCGCACACAACACCTCTGCACTTACTCCAGATTTCTCTCAAGTAAATAAATGGGAAAGCATAGTATAAAATAAGTAACTTGCGGTACTTATTTGAAAAAGTAACGTGTTACTTTACTAGTTACTTGAAAAAAGTAATCTGATTATGCAACTCCCCCAACACTGACAATAATAGTATTTTTATAGTTATGTCTTAACATAGTTTTTACATGAATCCATTTATGTAAGAATAAATTTCAGTGCAAATTGTTCCTAGACTTCAATTCAACTTCAAACATCTTGACATAGTTTTAACATAAAATAATTCTTATGTAAATGGTCACATCACTGCAAAAATGTAAGAATGGTTCTGCAAAGTGTTTTTATGTAAAAGCATATTTACATAACTTTATGCAACAATTTATGTAAAAATTGTTTAACGTAAAGACTTCATATAACCAAGCTTGTGTAAATAGTCACATTGACTCAACAATTTACATGGTTTTCCATAAAAAACGTAAAGACTTCGCATAAGTATTTTTATATAAATTGCTTAAGATTATGTCGAATTTACACAAGTCTTCACATAGTTCCTACATGAATCTATTTATGTAAGAGCGAATTTCGATGCAAATTGTTTGTAAACTTCAATTCAACTGATGAGCCAGTGGTTGAGCAACAACTTAAGTAAAAATGGTTTTATGTACAGATTGTAACGACTTCATACAACCATGCGAGCGTTTTGAGAAGACTTTGAAGAAAGATTATTACAAAAACCGTCGCAATAAATGAATTTACGAACAATTTAAATATCAATTTTACAGGGGTAGGTAGGTACAATGATAAAGATCTGACCTTTTCCAAAGCAGCTCTTGCGAATATGTTCCATGTGTTTGCCGTCGAGAGGAAAAAAGCGGTGGTGTTCGGGAATGCGGCTGAGCTCGCGATGAGCTTTGACCTGTTGGGCTTTCAAAGCAATGGCCTGCTCCAGCAACCCCAGGTTCCCCCGCATTATGTCGAACATCTCGGACTCGTCCGCCACTGTTGATCGTTGAGACAAGCTGTCGTTGTCCCCATCATCGTCATCGTCATCGTCATCATCATCATCATCATCATTTCCGTCCACGTCGGCATCCCTCTCTGACGACTCAGACTGCACTTCGATAACCACAGGAGATGCTGTGGTGGCCTTACTGGAGCTGTAGCTTTCTGGCAAAGTGAGTTTGTGGGAAACATAGTCTTCCCTTACGTGGGATCCCTGAGTGGCAGTTATAACCGAAGGGGCTTCTCTCTCCCCTTCATCTTCAGACTTAACTTCATTGTACTCCTCCCTGTACGTCTCTCCTTTTTGCATCTCAGACCTCAGCCCCTCATCATCATCATCATCATCATCATCATCATAATCGTCTTCTTCTTCTTCTTCTTCAGCCTGTTGTGTCTGCATCTCCTCAGTAAAATACTGGTGGTCTGACTCGTTCTGGGTCTCAGTGCGCATGTCCTCTTCTTTATCTTCCATCTCGGCTGTATTTTCCATCACTCCATTCTCCCTAGTCACCAGAACTCCAACTTCGTTCCTTGTTTCCTCTGTTTCATATTCTTCTTTCTCTTCTTCTTCTGGTTCTCTAAAAGGGCTTTCATCTTGTGTTTCCACTGTGACGGGCTGCTGTAGTTGTGGAGCAGTGTTGAGGTGTGTCATTGAGTTGGCCACTATGTGCTGATAGTTGGAGAGATCCTCAGAGGATGAGAGCTTGGGCTTGTCTGTGCTGGACGCCTCGATGATGATACACTCCTCTGTGGATGCAAATGTTAAAATGTGTCAAAGAATATGTTTTATATAGTCGAAGGTATGTCTCTCAGATTGTCCTGTACATAATATAACAGCAGAAGCGTGTTGATAGTTCACCCAAAAATGAAAATTCTGTCATCATTTTACTCGCACCTCAAACCTGTTTGACTTTATTTCTTCTTTCTTTGGGAAGGATTTGGCTTTTATTCTAAACTGTTTTTGACTGCTTTTTATACTCTCGGGTAATAAGTAAAATCTCTCTGGGCTCTGTTTTTTTCCTTTTCTTCAAAATTTAACACAACAGCTTATTTTCTGGCATTTGTCGTCACCTGCGAGAGTTTGGAGCTCCAACATTGACAGCAAAGAATAACCCAGAAAGTGTGAGGCGCTTGTCATACAAATGTCAATGATGTGACAGTCAACTAGTTGTTAAGTGCAATTCTGTTTAAACAGCACAAATCAACAGAATCAGAACGCTGGTTGTGACATTGGAGTCAGTTTTTTATTCTCTGTGTATGAATGTAACTGTATTTCTCGTCCCAAACAACCATAGTCTGATTCGGTTTTCATCTCTCACCTTCATCACCACCCTCTTCTTCTGTATTAATGCTCTCTGCGTTCTGTTTCGCTTGCTCCTCTTCTTCACACTCTTGATCGCCAGCCTGCTGTGCCCGTTCTTCATCCTCCTCCTCTTCCTCCCTCAACTCCGTCTCTTCTCCGCTCCCCTCAATCTCTGCGTTGAAGCCTTCGTCCATTGCCAGCTTCAGCGGATAGGACTTCCTCTTGGAGGCGGGTTGCTCTGACTCTGCTTCCTGTAGGCGCCTTTTTCTGGCCAACGGGCAACTCAAAGCACTATGGGAGAAGAGGAATTAGTGAGTAAATTTGACGAGAAATACAAGATGAAGGACTTTTTTTTACAGTGCAAGTGTAAAAACAATGAAAGCATGCAAACTACACACATGCAAGCCAAGCATGACAGTCAGAAAACTCAGATGAGTAAATGGAACGATGTTGGAAATTGACCTGTAGAGGGCAGTGTGCTGGCTATCAGCCTTTATAAATCAAAGCCAGTTGACTGGAACATTTAATTATACCACAATAAAATAAGAAACAGAGAGAGAAAGAGAGAGTGAGAGAAGGGAGGGAGTGGTGGAGGGTGGAATTCAATAAAGCCCTCACCTAGAAAGCCTTGCTATCGGACGGGCAGCGGAGATAGATCTATAAACATGAAGCTTCTCAAATGGCTTCCTGAATGTATACATGTGTAAATAAACATAACTGTAATATATTTCCAATAATCAATACTCTGCCTAAAGACCTCTATTAGGGAAAGCGAGAGTAAGAGAGAGAGGGAGATTGTCATTATTAGAGGAAGAGATGAAGATTAAGATGATCTAGTCTACGGGCTGAACAGCGATTGGGATCAGGATAGGCTATGTGGCCGCAGAGGGAGGTGAATCAGGGGCTACGGAGCACCACACGGGCATGTCATCTGTCGTACCTTCTGTGTCGGGCATATTTGCCACTGATATGGCCTGAGCCATTGCATCCTGGAGTAGGGCAGCTGAACAGATAGAGGGGGTCAAATTAGAGATGCTTTATAGCTTTTGATATTTCGTTGTGGTTGTGTGCTAAGTAATTCATCAGGAGCTGTATTTCCAAGGCCAGTATAAAACAAACAAACATAGATTTTCAAATTTAGCAAAATAATTGCTTCGTCAATACGATGGAGCTGTGATCGATTTCCGTTTCCTGCGGCTACCCTTCTTTTGTTTCATGAAATCCCTCCCGTCTTTCACAGAAATCCCTAGTATTTTGTCAATGTGTTTCATTGGCATTTTCATTTATTACCAGCAAACAGTGCTGAGATTTGAACTCGAATTATATCTGCACGCTCACAGGTGTTCAAACATGATCTGTGTGTGTAGTTTGGTGATATGTGAATCATGACAGATGGTTGCTGTGGCAGTGCATAGGCATCAGAACATCATTCAAAAACTTACACATTTGGCTAATTTGATTAGCCAAAGTAGGGAAAAGTAGGGACGCACAATATAGCTGCGGTCAAAAGTCGGATGATAAATGTGACTTTTTAACAGCATTATATATATTTGAAGAGTTTGGTTCCAAAACGCGATAAACGGCATTTCCAAAAAAAGTCATTTATTAATTTTGCACAAAATGCGATATCCGTGGTGTTATTCTGTCATGTTTCCTCCCTTTCTTTCCAAAACGCGACAAACGGCAGTCTCCTTTTCCTGCAGAACGCGATATATCCGCTCAACCAATCACAGCGCACCATTCCACGCACTGTAAACACTGAAGGCTTTTTTAAAAAGCCGTTTTTAATACCAGTGTACTCGGCAAATGTGTTTATTTAACCGTGCGGTGGCACCAGATACTCTTTAATCGGTAATGACAAATAATTTATAACATTAACAAGATGACCCGTTGAATTCATTTTGGGAGCGACGGCTGAATGTATTTTTAGTAAAATGCCTGTTTATAAGATAAATATTGGCAAAGTTCAGAGGCTGTCATATATGTGAATCAACTTACTTTGTTGTGTATTTTCAATTTGAAAAATAACTTTGATATTGATGGATTAATTGCATTTTGGAANCACAAAATGCGATATCCGTGGTGTTATTCTGTCATGTTTCCTCCCTTTCTTTCCAAAACACGACAAACGGCAGTCTCCTTTTTCTGCAGAACGCGATATATCCGCTCAACCAATCACAGCGCACCATTCCACACACTGTAAACACTGAAGGCTTTTTTAATACCAATGTACTCGGCAAATGTGTTTATTTAACAGTGCGGTGGAGCCAGATACTCTTTAATCGGTAATGACAAATAATTTATAACATTAACAAGATGACCCGTTGAATTCATTTTGGGAGCGACGGCTGAATTTATTTTTAGTAAAATGCCTGAATATAAGATAAATATTGGCAAAGTTCAGAGGCTGTCATATATGTGAATCAACTTACTTTGTTGTGTATTTTCAATTTGAAAAATAACTTTGATATTGATGGATTAATTGCATTTTGAAAAAAAAAAGTGTCATGGATTTATTGCATTTTGGGGAAAAAAATAATATGTTTTTATAATAAACTTTTTAAAATCAAAATGTAGATTTGAATTTTTAATGTTTTTATAACCAAAAGATGCTATGTGAAAGTTTGAAACAGAAAATAGTGGTTTTATGGTAAATAAAAACATCTTTTTACTCAAATTAATCAAAATGGAGTTATTGCGTTTTGGAACCAAACTCTTCTTTTATACAAAACTTAGTTCTGGTTCTTGAATCTGATTGGCTGAGAGCCTTTTCCAGCCATGCGATTTTCTACTAATATCACATTTCCATTTCACAATTTGTATTTGTTTCTGCTGGATCTATACTGGCAGCATTTCTCCAATACTAAAGCAAGCGTCAATGGCAGAAGTGCAAACGCATGATAATTTTACAAATAAATACATTTAACACATTTTTTTTTTAGGCGAGAATGCAATTGTTTAGACCTCAAATATGCGATTATAGCGCCTTTTTGAAAATTAGTTTAGACGTTTTTCGAGATCCAGGAGGGCTCATGTACCCGCAGAGAACAGCTTTATCTCGGCCAGTCCTACGGGAATTTGCTGCTGGCTCTTGTAGATAGTGGGAAGAGATTTGAGGTATAATTCATTTTGGGTATATCAAACGGGCAATCTTTGGCCTTATTAATCTATTACTTGTTCCATACCACATCGATTTAGGCAAAGTTACGTTTCATAACTTTATATTCTTATTTAACTCTATAACTAGAGCGCTGCTTTTTGACTAAACTGTTTGCTTGTGTTTATTTCCTATTGTACAAACTTTTTATACTTTTATATTGGCTTTATTGTTCATTTAAATATTATTTTCCAGTAAATAATATGCCATATTAGGAATTGAGAAGGGGGCTGTTAGTGATTGTGATTTCGACTTCAGTGAAAGTTACATTATTATGCCAATAGATGGCAGCAAAGGCTGTCTTTATGAGTGAGTCAGTAGCAAAGACATTTATATTGAAACAATGTTGTAAACAAGGACATTTACTTTTAACAACAAGACACAAGTGACAAATACATCGACTAGTGCTGTCATGGGAAATCCCCTTAACTGTTAAAAGGATAAGACAAAGATATCGCTTTCCTCAGCAGATAATTTACCCCCTCGAAATGCTATTGGAATGGGACGGCCCTGTAGAGCCATATCGCACCCCTACTCATGTGATATTGCTCCTATATTTAAGTCAATAAATTATACCCAATGATAATGCGTTATCACTAGCTGGTCTAAATATTTTTAAACATAAGAAATAATACAATATTACAGCTAAAAAAACCCGCTAGATACGTGGCATATCATGTCTTGAAGCATTATAATTCTGTTCTGCTGCACGATGAAAGCATATTTCTTTTGAGCAGTGCTCTATTTAAGATCCGTGACAGAAAACGGCCATGAGCAGCTTCAGTGACCCTGACGGCGAGCGAATGTGTTATAAATTCCACTCTTGTAAACTTCATAGAGTACTTGACAGTAAAAGGAAAATGTGGAGAATAACTTCACGAGCTGAGAATATGAGACTTTTATATCCCTCACACACAGATTTGGTATTGTTGGGTTTATAGGTACGAACACTGGCCATTTGAAACAAATGCAAACAAAAAGGACAATGCGTACAGTAAATAACCTGTGGACTCCTCACATTTATTAGATTTCTATTCATGTGAGTCATTTTGTTGATGATAATTACTGTTGAAATGAGTTTGTCACATTAAAATGGTTTTTGGTTGTAAAGCGGCGTGCATTGTGAGCCAAATAATGTCAAAACATGATCAAACATGGATTTAAAACGTAAAGAAAAAAACGGCATATTTAACTTTACAGAACTAATCTGTCTTACCTCAGCTCCTGTCCAACAATCTCTGAGGGAACTGCAGAGGGAGAGACAATCAGGAACAGAAAAATAAGCAGAAAAATCTAAAGCTGCAGATAATTGCATAGAACCACAATCAATAAATCACAAATATATACAGACCCCAGGAGGCCATATGCAGTAACATTCATGACTGCATTACCAAGAAGAAACACACACATATACATACATATACACAAACACCTGAGTCAGCCAGAACATTGAGCCTTGATGATGGAAAAAAAAATAAAAAAGTACAATATGCACGAATCAGCACGAAAATATGATTAATTGTCCCAGTTCAGTTTAGTGGTGAAATCAGAGCAAAACTGCTGATGGTTAAAAAAACTGCCTCTCTCTAATCAATTTTATTTAAAACAATAAAAACTGTCAAAGAAAAGTCATGCAAAGAAGAAATTAATGCAAGGAATGTTCGTCCCCAAGTCTAAAAAAAAAGCAAAAATTGTTTGTTAAATACATTTCAAATAATAAACTCTAGTCACGACCATGTAAAGTGGTAACATTCACATTATTTGCACCAGGATACTAGAAATGAATGTGACTTGTATGAAACTTTTGTATTTTGTATTGAAACTCCGCCCACAGAAATACTAATTCATAACCAAAAGTTCATCTGACATTCCTTCTGCTAAAGGATGATTTGCAGCTCAAATAACACACATTGTTGTATGACTGAATTACAGTTTTTCTCCATTGGTTTGGCTCATTTCTTGAAACAGAAATTACATTCTTAAAACTACACGGACAAAACTCCAAACCACTTGCCAATTGTTCACAACAGAACTGATTTTCTCATTCATTTCATTTCAATGTCTAAGTACATGTCTCAATGTCTCAGTACATCTTTGCAAATGATTAAGTACAGGTAGCCTACATTTAGCACAATTTCCAAGTGAATAGATCTTGTTGATCTAAACTGATTCTCAGTCTAATGGTTGTTCGCTCCAAAACATGTCAGCATCATTTCATTGTATAAGTCATCACATGCACAATTGTCTGTTCAACTGTCAAAATTGATGTCAAGAACATAATACCATGAATACCATATATGAATCCTTGGAACATTTGATACATTTTTTACAGCAATTGACAGTCAGGTGAAACTAGAACTTGACTAACATGTAACATGTAAGTCAGTTGCTGGTTGTCCATCACTATAACCTTTTTACAATTAAGCAGTGGTTCCCAAACTTTTTTGGCTTCAGTACCCACTTTACCTGATTTGTGTATCCAGGTAATCCAGGTATGAAAGTATTTGATTTATATGACTTCAACATTTTGCCTAAAAACGGCAGCTTACTGTATGATGCAATCATCATTATAATCCTTATTTTGAAGAATATAACATACAATAAGAAAAAGGGTCAAAGAGCTGCAATTAGTGCCCATGTAAATCTATCTAATACTGTGGGTTTTACTGTAACATTTCAGTAAGTCTAGTCATTGATGATTTTCTGTCAAATACCCCCTGTAGTACCTCTGCATAGGAGTACATGTACCCCAGGTTTGGAACCACTGG
This sequence comes from Anabarilius grahami, assembly GCA_003731715.1. Classification (NCBI taxonomy): domain Eukaryota; kingdom Metazoa; phylum Chordata; class Actinopteri; order Cypriniformes; family Xenocyprididae; genus Anabarilius; species Anabarilius grahami. The sequence goes on from RJVU01051924.1 coordinate 544,147, forward strand.
AGTAGTGGCCAGTAGTATATTGAACTTGTGGAGAACAACTGTAGTGTATGACTCTTCTGTATGACTGATTTGATGTTTTATTTTTTTTTACGCTATTGTAGAGAATAATGGCATTGGCAGGAAACGAGCGACCAGTGAAAAACTGTTAGTTGTGAAACTCCAGCTTTATTTACTGTACAGCACTGTAGGCTGCATATAATTTTCATTATTTTTTGTTTGTGTGTTTATATTACAGTATATTATGCTGTATACATTTTCTTTTTACTGATGTATGGAAGTTACTTTACGTGTGTGAATGATAATGGTTACAATTTCCTTGGCAGTATGAGTGCAATGTGTGATGTCAAACCTTGGAGGATACACTCTAAAAAATGCTGGATTTAAAACTACCCAAGTTGGGTTGAAAGTGGACAAACCCAGCAATTGGGTTGTTTTAACTCAGCGGTTGGGTTAAATGTTTGCCCAACCTGCTGGGTAGTTTTATTTAACCCAAATATTGTTTAAAAAATACTATATTGCTTGCTTAAAATGAACCCAAAGTATGTTGGAAATGAACATTTATTAATATGTTTGAACATGCATTATTCAAGTTCATTTTTAATAAGTTTAATGAATCATAATTAAACAATAAATATTTATTAAATTGCTTATTAATAAATGTTAACCTTTTGATTATTATTGTTGCCTCAAGTAATTATGTGTCTGATTTATAATTTCCAACCTATTTTGGGTTCATTTGAAGCCAGACATATAGTCATTTTTATACAATAGTTGAATTAAATAAAACTACCCAGCAATTTGGATAAACATTTAACCCAACTGCTTGGTTAAAACAACCCAATCGCTGGGTTTGTCCATTTTCAACCCAACTTGGGTTGTTTTAACCCAGCATTTTTTAGAGTGTACTCTTACCCTAAAATCCTATTTCTTTTTTTAAGATTTATACACAATTGTATTCTGTTAGCTAGACAAAAAACAGTACAGTAACCATTGTCAATGAAGGACTAAGACTGAAAGGTGGACATGAGGGATATTTCAATGGTCCTCTGCCATAGTGACAAATCATCTAAACATTTTGACTTGCAGTGCTTACACAATGCCAAAAAGACGAAGCAGTGTGGGGGCACTGACTGTTTAAATGAGAAGGAAATTTAGTTTTGACACATGAGTGAACTGTTTTGGGAGAGATATGAGCTTTTGCAAGTCAGCTATAGTGTTGTGCTGAACTGTAAGACTGTTTTGCCAAATGATCTTAGAGTTTTGAGAATGTAATTTCTGTTTCAAGAAATGAGCCAAACCAATGGAGAAAAACTGTAATTATCTTTAACCTTCTTTTACTTTCATTGCATGTGTATTATTAAACCTTTTTTTTACAAGCTGAGAGATGAGTCAGAATTACTGATGGTGCATGGTATTCACATACGCTGTCTATAGAGCTGGACTTTTATTGAACCCAGATCTTTCCTCTAAAAACAAACATTAGGATAATCTGGTCATGCATATAAAATTGTAATATTTCAAAGCATTCCTTTAACTTTTGACATTGCATTTGGTTGAACGTTCTCACAAAGCTCCATTTAAACTTACTGAATGCTACATAGTGAATAGGATTTTCTCGCAAAAGGACCTCTAGAGACTCCAAGCGCAGGATTATTTGAGAGAAGCTAAAAGATTAGATATGCCAAGAGCGAACATATAAGACATGCTCAGCTGACCAGTGAAAGAAATGAGTTTTAGAGGTGAGAGAAAAAGAGAGAGACAGAGTGAGAGCGAGAGAGAGAGGGTTCACTGACCTCTTCCTGCTTTGGACCGTGTGCGAGTGCGCTTGTCATCAGTATCCAAACTCATCTGTCAGAGAGAAATGAAGAGAGTCAAGACTACAGCTATAGATGGAGGAGAAACAGAGAGAGACAAGCTAACACACACACACACTCAGGGTCACACATACACACCATACATTCAGGTTAATGAAGTCATGAATAATGTATAAAAACACTTTCATAGTGTAAATACTCACTGGGTGCACTATTTCACTTTTATACTGCAAACACTAAGACGGAAAGATAGATCAACAGAGAGATGGATAAACAGACAAAGAATGGCAGATAGATAGATAGATAGATAGATAGATAGATAGATAGATAGATAGATAGATAGATAGATAGATAGATAGATAGATAGATAGATAGATAGATAAAAATGAACGTTAGATAGATAGATAGATAGATAGAACAAACAATTAGACAGACAGATAGATAGATAGATAGATAGATAGATAGATAGAGAGATAGATAAAAATGAATGTACAATAGATAGTAGAAGATAGATAGATAGATAGATAGATAGAACAATTAGACAGATAGATAGATAGATAGATAGATAGATAGATAGAACAAACAATTAGACAGACAGATAGATAGATAGATAGATAGATAGATAGATAGATAGATAGATAGATAGATAGATAGATAAAAATGAATGTACAATAGATAGTAGAAGATAGATAGATAGATAGATAGAAATGAACGTAAGATAGATAGATAAAATGAAAGTATGATTGATAGATAGATAGATAGATAAAAATGAACGTACGATAGATAGATAGATAGATAGATAGATAGATAGATAGATAAAAATGAACGTGCGATAGATAGATAGATAGATAGATAGATAGATAGATAGATAAAAATGAACGATAGATAGATAGATAGATAGATAGATAGACAGATAGATAGATAGATAGATAGATAGATAGATAGATAGATAGATAGATAGATAGATAGATAGATAGATAGACAGATAGATAAAATGAAAGTATGAAAGTATGAAAGTATGAAAGTATGAAAGTATGAAAGTATGAAAGTATGATTGATAGATAGATAGATATCTATCTATCTATCTGAACAACAGACAGATGGAAAGAAAAAAAATTACAAACAGACAGAATAAATAAAAATAACCTTTAAATGGCAGTAGATTTTGCAGTGTTTTCTCCCTCCTAACCTTTATGTACTCCTCATCAGCTTATAAATGACTGGCCCTGAACAATAAATCTGATTGGACGGACACAGAGAGAAACAGCAGTGCGTGGCATCTGCCAGACGAGCCCATTTGCGTTCGCGGCCCCATGGCAAGCTCGAGTGGTAATTACAATAGCAATATTAACCGCAGCGAACGAAATAATACAAACACACGCACTCCAAATCACTGTAATTCCTCCCGCACAGAGTCCCCGATCGCTACACTCACTGCGCTTTCTGGCACAAAAGGAGCAGGTGTCAATCCCTCTCAGTCTCACACACACACACACACACACGCAGGGAAGTCTGCTCACTGTAAAGCCATTGGATCTTTTCTGGCGGCACAATGGCGCCATTAGCTTTGATTACTTTACTGCGATTTAAATGGAACGGAATCCTTGAAAATCCACGAAACTCTCTCCTTTTGACCCTCCGCGAGCGCTGCTCACCCCGCTCCCAGCTGCCGCCTTTAATACAGCGCTGGAGCTGGCAAGGGCACACTGCACTTTCACAGAGGAGTTTCTCTTTCACACGCTTCCTTTCTCTTTCTTTTTTATCCCTGCGCACTCTCTCTGGCAGTGCCACTTCCTGTTGATTGCCGACTTTTCAGCACGGGCGGATAATGAGTGTGTTGTGTTGCATTTGAGGGAGTTTGCGTATGAGGCGATGAAAGTTGGCTGTGTGTGTGTGTGTGTGTGTATCCGGGCAGACAGGTGCACAGAGCCTCTCTTCCTCTCTCAGGGGTGTTTTGATCACAAGCACGCATGTGCTCGAGCAACAAGCCGGCTTTATGTGCGCCGATACCCGCTTCGCACACTCTGAGCTCGACTCGCCAGCCTGCGAGGAAAGTTTTCTCACATAGATGATCAAATAGCTCTTGGGAGACGGCGGACACAAACACTGAGCGTTGTGTTTTGCGCGGTTCGCCCATCTGCGAGTCCTCTATGCCCTCTCTGTGTCTCCGAAACAAGCTTTGTGACTTTCTGACCCCAAGCACAAAAGCCAGGGGCAGATGCGTGTCGTTTCATTCTTTCCCCACTGTAGCTTCCTCTAGTCTTTCACTGCCGTCTCCTTAGTGTCAACGCATGAATCAAACAGGCCGTGAGGGCTTTCATGTTTGTGTAACCATAGCTACGCATCTCTTCCGAATAGGTGAGCTCATCAGAGTTTGCATTCCTTTTTTATTTCGAATTCCAGCTCATTAAATCTGCATGCTGGCGCGAAGGTGTTTGTGATGAGCAAGACAGTGTCATCTTTCTTTCGTAATATCATTCAAAGGCCTTTTAATGTTTTCAAACCTGTCCTTCCCCTGCGTTTTTAATTACGACTGTTGGCAGACAAACGAGTGAGTGATCGCGAGAAGGAGGGAGAACTGGAAAAGGAGCGCAAATTTGGCAGAAAAATGAGATAAAGCCAACATTTTTTTTAGCACTTAGAGTGCGAGAACGTCCGCGCATCCCTTCGGGCCGTGTGCTACATTATTAATTGTGTCCCTCTCTTCTCCATACAAGCGGACGGAGTCGCTCCTTCGTGCTCTTCTGACGGCTCTATGTAAATTGCTGGCTGAGGGCAATGACTTCACAAAGAAGGTCACCCCTCCTCCTCCGGTGCGCATAAATGAGCCTTTTATTCATTTTCGCATTTACAAGAAGAGGACGCCACCAGACCCGGCATTGGCAACCACTGCTGGAGTGACAGGACTACTGACATCTCCAAAATTACCTGCGGAAAGCGTTGGCCAATTAAAGAAGGCCGATGCGGTCGCCAAGGAGATCTGAGCCATCCATCAAGGGAGCGGAGTTAACATGCACTCTCACGGCCTGACTGACAACCGGGAGAGGTTTATATTTCGCGTTGTGCGTCTCTTTCTTGTGTGTTTTCTTTTAAGAGCTTGTGGTAGCATGAGAATAAGCTCGGCTCTGATTCCTTTGCACGCAGTTGGATGACGCTGATCAGTCGGAGTTTGGTATTATCTAATTGGATGCTCTTAAAAGCGCTGCCTGCAACTGCAACCCTTTAAACATTTCAAATTAGATCGATAAATCAATCGCTTCAGATGAACTCTTTCCATCAGAGTGAAAAAAACAAAAAAAACATTTATGGGCCCACGGGAGAGAGAGCGAAGACTCTCTTACTCTTGTTTTTTTTCTCTCTCCCTCATTAGAAATCTCTTCCAATGAATTTCCCAATGCAGAAGTGAAAGAGATAGATGGCTGAAAATGTGGTTTGTTCCAAATAAAAAGCATGAAGAAGAAAGAGGGAAAGAGGAGGAAAAGGGATGCATCCACTTAAAGCCGAAAACACACACCTAAGCAGAAAAAGGAAAGGGGGGAGGAAAGAGGATGAGAGAGACTTTCTTTTATGTTGATGAAAGATAGCAAACAAAAGCAGCTCAAGGACATCCCTGCTTTCAAACCTCTCCAGTTTTCCTAAATAATGCAAGAAAGCTCTAAAAACGAAATTAGGTTGAGTTGAACAGTCCAATTCTTCATAATTACGGGGCGCGGGACACTTTAAAATCTCAGCTCATTCAGAGGGGGTTAGGTTGCTCTGCCAAAACCCATTCTAGGTCAAGCTGGCATGAACTGCGCACATCGCGGTAATACAACGCCGACTTCCTTTCATAGTGTGCTGACAGACAGAACTGACGAATGTCATAAATGTATAGCCCTCTTTCGCCCTTAATTGTGCCAACTTGGCAGGAAGCCCACGTTTCCGAGTGGCGAATGGCTGACGGGCCCGTGCAACTCACTTTGATTGGTCGGCTCTGCAGTCTGAGAGAGGGCCGGCAGCGGCTGATCTTGTCTCCTCGCGTCCAGCGCTGGTTCAGGAGTTTCCCCCGGTACTCATTTTCTGTTTGAGAAAAGAGAAAGCAATAAATGAAAATGAAAGGAAAAGACGGTCATGTCAGCATCTGCGCTGGCAGTTGGAAGGGTTTTGCAGAGCGAGGCCAAAGGAGTGTTCGGTTCGAACGCTGTAACAGACTGATTCAGCAGTGAAATGGCCAGATCATCTCATCACCTGTCCACCTGCATCTGAAACCAGCAGCTTCAGCACGGGAAACACGACCCCCTCCCTCCCAACAGCAAGACACACACACACACACACACACACACATATATATAGACTTCATACTATAAACAGAGTAGCCCTGTCACTGATCCACATTGCAAAATAGAATTGTTGATTTAACTTAATAAGTTACCTGGTTGCCTTCAAATTTTGAGTTCATTGAAATTAAAAATTTGAGTTAATACAATTAAAGCCATTGGTTTAATCAAGAGAAACTCAAAATATTACCACATTAATTATCTAAGTTGATTTGACAAAAGAAGTGTATAGAAACAAAAATGCATTAAAAAATGTAAATGCATTAACTAATGACAGCACATATACAGCGCATTTATGTGTTAACTGAAAGGTTCTTAATGTCATATGTGTGAAGTGACAGTTTGACAGGTCATGATGGGGGCTGGGCCTTTTACACATGTGACCTATGCACTTCTAATTAAAGAGAGGCGAGAACTCAAAAAACTCACATTCGCACATACGCGCATACATATGCATGCTAAAGCACCCCAGCTGGAAGCTCTGTCAGTCTGCTATTAGAATCAATCACTTTTGTGCATTTTTATTGAGCTTTTAGCAGGCAGGAGTGTAAGAGAAGGGAGGGGTCACAAAGACTGGGGGAGGGAATTTGGTCAGTAAATAATGAATCAACCATAAATCAGATTTTTTTCCCTCCTCCTTTCTTTTTTTTTTCATCAGGGTAATAGTCCATCTCTCCATAAACCAGCACCCCACCCCCCTGCAGCACACACATGACAGACATGCATGATAAAAGAGTGTCCCAATAAAATCTGATGCAAAAAATCCCCTCAGCTCAAGCACTAACATGCTTGTGCTATCAAATTCAGGGCGTATTAAAATAATCATTATATTCATCAATGAGCACAGATCCACCATTGTTCATGAAATCTCACAGCCGAGACCCCGGTTCATAACTCACTTTTGTTTAGCCGTCAACAATAACACAGGCAACAAACTCTTAATGTTCTGAGAAAATCTTCAACGTTCGAAATGCATAAAAACCTGTTCTAACCTGTCAAGCTTTACCTTTGAGATGATCAGAGGACTTTGTGTTTTATCATGAAGATCTTGAATCTCTCTGTCAAGTATAAAAGTCCATATAACATTTTTTTTGTGTTGAGTAAAAAAT
>RJVU01051924.1:552065-562632 GCA_003731715.1 Anabarilius grahami
GGGTTCATTTTAAGCAAGAAATACAGTAATTTTTAAACAATATTTGGGTTAAATAAAACTACCCAGCAGGTTGGGCAAACATTTAACCCAGCCACTGGGTTAAAACAACCCAATTGCTGGGTTTGTCCATTTTCAACCCAGCTTGGGTTGTTTTTAACCCAGCATTTTTTAGAGTGTGGAATTTGGGTTTTTTTATCATAAGAATCATCATCTCTATAAGAATTATTGTTTTGAGTTTCAGTATACTGTAGTAAGAGGTAAGAAACATGTGCCGTTCTCCTTTTGCCTCTTCTGCTCTCGCCTGTGCCCTTTCCTTTAATTTCCTCTCTTTACCTTTATCTCAATCTGGTGTTTTCTTCCTTTAAAGGAGGCTTCCATCTGTTTCTTATAGGGCACTAAAACTCACCTCGCTCTCAGAGAGAACGCCAAAGAGCGGGAGAGCGAAAGAGAAAGAGTTTGCTGTCAGTAAAAGAGAAGCCTTTAAACACGCCGAGCTTCTGACTCTGTCTCTCTCACTTCCCCCTCTAACATCTGCCCTTCTCTCTTAGCAAGCACAAAATAAACAAAGCAGGCAGATCTGATTTGCCTCCTAAAACTCTGTGCAGCAGCAACAACCCAGAAAAAGACAGGCAGGATGCCAGTCATCAGAGTTAGAAAGCTGTAGGGCATTGTCAGTAAAAGCATTTCCAATGCCCCTTACACACACACTCCCACGCCGGCACGGAACAAAACGCTTATTTATCAACTTTCAGCCCTCTTCTAAAAAGTGACTACAACAGCACTACTGTGCATCCTTCCCCCCAACGCTCTCTCGCTTTTTCTCATTCTACAAATTTCAAGCCAAATAAACAGAACCGCGAGGCGCAAAGGGCTCTTTAAAATCCCACCATAAACCCGGGCCGTATAGCCGACTCCACACTTTCAGGTCTTCTGAAATGGCACAGCCCCAATAATCCACCCCCTCTATAACCTTGATGGCTCAGGTGCCACTCATTCTAAAGGGAAAGGCAACATTAAAAAGCGAAACAGTTCATCATTTACAGAAGGGTTAGAGACACCATTATCTGATTGGCTCCTGTGGATGTTCACTTTAAAGTATTACACTACAAGAGGAACAAGAGATTAATAAATGATCTGTGATAGTTGTGCTACTGCGAGACAGTCAAAGATGAGTGTAAACAAATCAAGAAAACCATGTCATGCGGCTGAAATCCATCATAGTGATGCAGAGTTGTCTGAGACAGACATAAATCCATAGTTTAGATTAAATAGGAATGGATGCCTTCACGGTAATCCACCGGTGACACATCTGCACTCTCTGCTCCAGTTAAGCAGGATTTAACTTTGTGATTAGAGAACAAACAGAAAGCTCTTAACAAGAGCAAAGGTGAAAGAATAACGTTAGCCTGCGAGACGCACTCGAACCTAGTTATTAAAAAACAACAATACCACCAAAATATATTTAACATTTGTGGTGCATTCATGGTATCATTCTTTTCAGAAGATTAAAAAAATCGACTTGTGTCTGAAAGTCAGCAGCAGGTAATAAAATTAGATTCTCCTTCATGTCAAAACGAGTCAAAGTGCCTTTGAGAGCTACGGGCTCTCGTTTTTTTCTTTATGACACACAACGGAAAACACCATGACAACCACGAGCAGCAGAAAGAGGCCAACTCAGAAGAGAATGACTCTGCGTTAAAGGAGCAATGGGAGAATTCGCCTTCGTCTGGCACGCTCTCAAGGATACGGACAAGTTAAGAGGTTAACTATCAATGTTCTTTATTAAAGCTTATGCTTAAGTGTGCTTCCAGTTCCTGTGTGGAAACACGTGCGCCGCCGTGAAGCAGAAGTTGGGCGAAACTTGATTCATCCCAGTAACTTGATTCTAAAATGATTCTTTCAGATATGTTCAGTGCCTCTGTTTGTGGGCCTGTATCTGAAATGGCATACTACACACATTCATACTATAAAGAACATACTTTTTAGTGGTCACAAAGTAACTTATTCAAAATAAGTACCTACTAAAGAGACCTAAATTGTTTAGTGTTCAATGAATGTGTCACTGAATCATTCACTCAACTGATTCTTTTAAAACACCGGGTCATTCTCGACCATAACGAGTCTTATTATATAATAAAATATCCTATTATAATACTGACTTACATGATGAATAAAGTAGCCTGAGAACAAGATAAGTTCATTCAGTGTCACACTTGAACTCGACTCCTTCGTTCAAACGGGCGTGTGTTCTTCACATCCCGGACTCGAATGACATTTGCTCGCGGCATAGTCAAATTTTAAACGCAGGAAAGGCTTCAAAAAGAGAAACTAAATGTAAAGCAGGACATGCGAGCGAACAACAAGGATTCTTAAACACTGAACTTTAAAAGCAGGAAACCAGTTATGCGTTTTAAAAAAAGAAAAACTTTAAATGTAAATCAGCACACGTGAGTGAACAAGAACGATTCTTAAAAGATTTGTTCAAAACACCAAACAAAACAATTGCAGGGTTGTCGTGCGAGACTCAAACAGCTCAAACATGCATTCTAAATCACCGATCAATTCAGCTGCATGCAATTCAGTGTTTCAAGGCTTAAAGGCTGCTCTAAATGGCACCTTTCTTCACTAATGATAGGGGCGACCCTGACCCTCGGCCCTGGTGGCGTGGCTTTTTGCTGTGCTTTGAATGAGAAGAGCGCAATTTGGCCCAGCTGCTCCATTCCACATGTTTATTACTCTCTCCTCTCCGGCAAATCCACGGCACCTGCTGCGGCACTGCATGCATCTTTATTTTTTCCCCACTTTTATATCACTAGTTTCCTATCCTATGGACTAAGCGGCAAACAAGCACCTATTTCGAGCGTTTAGCGCCTTTGGACTACGAAAATGAGCATTAGGATCAGTATATCGCAAACACCCCTGCTTGAATATGATAGGAATTAATCCTCGGATAAGATTAAACGCTGATCTGTGAAGACCCAGATTTCATGATGCGAGTGAAAAGAGCGTCTGCATCCTCCAGATGATATATCATTTGTGTATAACACTGAGCACATTGTTTGGTTATGTTAACGTGGCTGACAGAAATAATTGGGAAAACTTGCAAGGATTCCCCCCACCGCACAGATAGCAGCATCCCGTTTTATTAAACACTGGAGGTTCATGATGACTTCGCAATTCTGCGCAATTTCCGCAAACAAATAGATAGGATCTTGTGAAAGTTATTACAAAACCAGTTTCTAGGCGAGCGAGATAAAATAAACGACTCCACGAATCAATGTTGCGCTCAGGTGACCTTTATTGTACACAGTGCTGAATTGTGACAATTGGATGTCGCTAAAATGCGGTAGGCTACCAACACAACATTAGCAGCAATATCTGTCAGCTGATGCAGTTATGTTTGGAAATCTATTTCACTATATGCATCTCAAACTTTGGTGTATTTTCATACAAATTAGTTGAGAATCTACAACTTATCTCAAATACCACGTCAGGTGTTGTGGCGAATTTCAACCCCCTGCCAAATTATTACCCCCCTCAACCTGATTGCCTAATCTTGACCCCACCCCAAATCCTAACCTTTCCCCCACACCTACTCCTAAACCTACCAATACCAGGGGGGTAATAATCTAGCAGGGGGTTGAAGTAAATAAACAAGTAAATTTTAAATTTTGTGCAAGATTTTGTGTGTGGGCATGTTTTTGTGAAATATCAGGACACAAATGTGTATAATGACATGGGTATGACATAGGTATTACAAGGAGAGGGTGACTTATGAGGACATTCCCCATGTCCCCACTTTTCAAAAGGCTTATAAATCACACAGAATGAGTTTTTGTGAGAAAGTAAAAGTGTGCACAGTTTCCTGTGATGGTTAGGTTTAGGGGTAGGGGTAGTGTAGGGGGAGAGAAAATACAGTTTGTACAGTATAAAAACCATTACGCCTATGGAATGACCCCACAATTCACAAAAACAAACATGCATGTGTGTGTTTGTGTGTGTGTGTGTGTGTGTGTGTGTTTGTGTGTGTGTATATCAAATATACTTGTTAAAAAAGCATTATATTATCTTGCAGGTTCAGATGAAGTATGATGGAAAGTGTTACAAGCCTCAAAGTTTGCCCTGCTGTTATTTTCATGAGCAGATGTGTATCAAATTAATAAAAAGTACCTGTTGATTCAGATGATATCTGAAAGTTTTATCATTAACATCCATTAACACAAATCACATTATAAACGAGAGATGAAAATCCTGTAACTCCTTTATATAGTGACTTACAACTTCTATCATCACCTCATGAGGGCAGTGCTCGTATATGGTTATTTCACCCCCGTAGCTCATGTTTAATTGGCTAAACTGATGGTGTTACACCACACCATGCTCTCCTCTACACCACTGATAGTGGAATCGCTGGCTGTCTAGAGCCAGAAGCCTCAGACTACGAGAAGTTAGACACACTGAAAGCTCACTAACTCAAGTTACTTTTCTCACAGCATGAGGCTTCTGGCTCTAGGACAGCCATATTTAACATATATAACAACAATAACACACATGGCTCACTGTGATCACCTTATCACATAACCGACTCTCAGATAATTCACTTCGTCCACCATTTTGGTTGCAGGTGCTTTGATATTATACTTAATACACACAATACAATAGTGAATCAGTAACACTGAGTAATACTGAGCAAATACGAGACAGAGACGCATTAATCACTCATTAGAAATGAACAGGGGCGGGGATGGATGCAGAGAATGGGCGTTATTGCTTCAACTCTCATGACTTTTCTTCTGCGCATCTCACCAGGGGCGGTTGACATTTAAAGAGAGCATCTCTCCACTCTGTTTTCTGCAGCAGAAAATCAAATGGCCACCCCTCCTTCTTCTTCTTCTTCCTCCACGCCATTCGTGCACTCGGCCGGGAGTCCTGCGCTACGCCCATTGTTCGACCTTAATTACACAGAGCCATATGGAAGCAACTCCGTATGTGTGCCAAAAGATGGAGATTTCATACAACTGCATGACAGTGAGCCCTCACAGTGCGATCACGCCGATCCGGATAAATTATAAACACACACAAGCACATAAAAGCTCCAAACGCGATGAAGTGGATTAAGGCATAAAACAGTTTTGTCTAACGCGCGCCGCGCGCATTAATCAGTGTTTATGCGCGAGAATAAGAAGGCAGATGAGGAATATTGACAGTGCATTCCCGATTGATCTCGAGGATCAAACGCACGGATTTCTGTGCCAAAGTGAGAAAACAAATAGGCATCGCTGCGTTTGTTCAAGAGCGCCATAGCTGACTGTTTCTCCATCACTTTTCCCATGTCAACTCCACACACTCTCTTCCAGCAGGGAAGCATGGACGCACTCACACTATCTCCTCCGAAACAGAAGCCAGCAAACATCTTAGTTCAAAGATGATACAAATCAATCATCGATCATACAAGTGCGATGAGGCTAAAATATGAAAATAAAGCGACACCCTTCAACACGAAAGCCATTAACCTTGATCTGTAGGGCATCTCGGAATGGGATGATCTAGATATTTAGTCTTCATCCTTGGCTAGCAAATGATATAATAACACATTTATAATATCATTTAACAACTCAACCCATGACTATAAACCATGAGGTCAGCTATATATCGCAAAGATCCTCCTGCAAGGATTTGGTAATTAACAAAAAGAACCAAAACTATTTATATTTCATATACTGTAAAGCGATCATGATTACCTGAGTGGGGGAAAAAATTATCCCGAAAGCTGCTCCGACAGACGCTTCTCTCGTCTTCGTCGTGTATTCAGTTCGCTGTGAGACAGTTTGGGGTAAAATATCCCATTTATAGATTTTTCTAAAAGAAAACTAAACTCTACTTCAGTAGTATCCCGACAGATTCAGTGACAGCGGGGAAGAGGTTCGGCTCTTCGCTGGTGCTGCTGCGGACGAGCGAGGATCCAGAACGGGGCGGTATGAACGCTACTTGTTTGTAAGCAAAAACATGGCTTCATTTGCCTTTGTCAGCGAGAAAACGTAATATTGACTTACCTTTCCCTCATGAGCCATTGTCCCCCACCTCCTCCCTCCGCCCTTTGCCATGACATCACGAAAGCTGTAGTAAAACCTACAACATCGATGGGCTGGGCTTTGAATATCCCCCCGCAATAACTCAACGGGCATGTGTACAGCCATGCACACTCTATTTCACACCCTGTCTTTCTCAGTGCACACACACACACACACACACACACACACACACACATGATCGCTCTCCCTCTCCAACACCCACACCCACGCACCTACTACAAGGGATTTATACAAGTTCTCCTTTGTGCCAGGAACAAGATACTCATAAAGGTTCTTTAACGGTTGAGCAGGAATATATCATCTCTCTATGGTTATTGAGTCGGTTCTATGGTTCATTGGAGATTAAAATTTTTTTTTTTATAATCACAATATATTCAAATCAGTATATTTGCTTCTCAATCCTTTGAAGCACCAGTATGGTTTTCAAAAGGAGTAAAAAGTTCTTTAAAAGGTTCTTCTATCGCATATGCAAGCTTTATTTTTAAGAGAAAAACGCTGTCGGATAAGTAAAAGAGCGAAAGCGTGTTTAAAGCATCAGATATTCTTATAGTTCAGAGTACGCGTCGGGTCGCTGTTACTTTAAATTCTAATAGCGTAAGCTGCTTAATTTACGCCCAGTGATTAATCTTTAATATTGCACAAAAGCATGCATATGTCGCTGGTGTTATTTGAACCCTCCCTCCTGACTCTTTCCGAATGGTACTGTCCAGTGCAGTGATTCACACAACACACATTTCATGGGCAATGCTCCATTAATAAAGTTAGCGGAATATTTTATGATAAGACTACTGCCATTTATGTGTTATGCATGCATATATCTATCTATCTATCTATCTATCTATCTATCTATCTATCTATCTATCTATCTATCTATCTATCTATCTATCTATCTATCTATCTATATTGTATATTATATATAAAAGAGTGGGAGACAACAAATATTGTGATTTCAACACTTGTGTCTTCTTCACTCAAAGCAGCGAATGTAACTTGGAATGACTCCTAAATGTTGCACACACCGCTGTTGTGCTTTGTTGTTTTGTAACCATTAGTGAAAATGACAACCATTCATTACAAGCCATTTGAGAATATTCTCCACAAATGCCACTCTTTATCTTCTGTCTCCATGCTGCACACGGGGGGAATTTTCAAAAAGCCAACCTTCGCCTTTCAGAAATTCTATTAAGTTCTTATCTCTTTGCGGCAGGCTCTTTTTTTTGCTGTCCCATTGTTATGCATTGGAGCTGAAATCAATCACGAAGTGTCCACGCTGCATCAATATGATTTGAGTTGCCTCACTAACCGAGACACAATCCAATAAACAAAAGCCAGAAGAGAAGCCGTACACACCTAAGAAATAAGTTACCATAAGTTCTACTCAGAATGGGGTTCACAGAAGCGAGAATGGGACACTGGTGTGATTGTTTTTCAGGAGTCTCATGGAAGACTTTGAGAATGAATGGTGCGCGCAGTAAACAGAGGGAGCACATGTACGACAGTGGCGCTCGGATAGGCTTCAGGACCCCAGACAGCGCTTTGGCCCAGCACCACGGACAGCGACCCGGAGGAAAAAGACACTCCTCTCCGAGACTTATGTCAGAAACATTACGGCCGTGGTGTGTTTTAACAGAAATGCTGACATGTTAGACGAAATAATGAGATATGAGACACTGCGCAATCATATGGAAAATAATAGGCTATTTATAGAAATTGATCAGTGTTCAGTTTTTCGATCACTTCCAATAGGGTCGACATTTTGAGGGAATTCTGCTGTGCGGAACACTCGATCTCATGGCGGGTCGAGCTGCCTTAATTTAATTATCTAAAATACAGATATTTTTGTTGTATGCTAGCAGGCAAAAGAAAAAAAGTGCTGACGTGACACATGACGACAGTATTTATGTATGATCAGCTTATGATGTTTACCAGAGCAGGCGAACGGGCCTACTCTTCGCGAGAGTCTATGAATATAAATTCTTTTTTTGTATTCCAAGGACAAATGCTATTGTTTGTGCAGAGATTGTATTTTTACATTGACATGTAATCTAACTTTTGTGGCCACTTAAATGCTACAATGTTATATCAAGTAAAATGTTTTCAGTATCATGCATCACAACATCTGTTTGCATTTCATTGCATTTGATCATTTCTGTCATTTAATTGTCAGTTTTAAAAGCTTAATTTCTTTAAATCAAATTCAGAGTGGTCGAAAAAGTGTTGCAGGCTGTAACGTTGACACCACTTTATCTTTATAAATCTAAAGAATCAATTAAGCTTAACGTGTTTACATCAGAGTGTTTGGGGCCTAAAACAGCATACTTGTGGCCCTCTTGAATGTTGAGTAAAGTCACAACTCAATTAAAGCTGTTCAGTGTCATAAACAATGGTTTCAGTATATCCAGAACTGTCCAATCGCGTTGGAGCTCCACTGAACACAATCCACATTCTCTATCGCGGTGTCTCTCTGCAGCGCGTTTAGGATATCTGTATAAATATTGCATAAGGGAGTGAGTTGAGAGAGTGGGCCGGAGGGGCCCCAAACTCCGCGAAAGGCCTTAACAGATGGAACAAGCTGACAGACAACAACAGAAAGAGTCTGAATGCGCCTCTGGGCTGGTATTGTGTCCGCCACAGTCCCATGGGAAACAAACCGCCCTTTGTCTAAACACTCCAGCAGCTCTGAAGTTTAAAAAAAAGGTCTAGACTAGGTTCCTGAAAGTTATGATTTGTATAGATGTTCTATCTATATACGACAAGCTTTCAACACATGCCTAAAGCGACAGAAAAGGGAATGCTGTAAAGCATAAAGCCTCACAAAAGCGAGTAAAGCTGGAGGAAATCTGACATGTGTTCCGATAAACACTAGCCTATGATTATTAAACGAATATTGAGATAAAAACACTCTTCATATAAGGCTAATAAGATCAAATAAATGCTTAAACACTGCCAAATCTCATATTAGAGCAGTCTTTTTAGACACCTGTTAATCAAACCATTTTCGTCCAAACAGGAGAAGTTTAACTGACCTAAAAAAGTCCCACACAGCTTCATGGTTGCGGCTCCGAGTCTCCCATAAGCGTCTGGCAAGTCCTGAGAAAGTAAACTTGAGTGGAAAAGTTGAGGACAAAATTACTACAACTTCTCTTTGAAAGGAGCGAAGGAGGGGTGCCGGCTGACGTCAGAATCCTGCCCAGCCAATGAGAGACCAGTATGTGGGTAATCGTATGCTACCTCCGCGAAACTCTCAGCCAATCAAAACAATTGTCTTCAGTTCTCAACAACAAAGCCTGTAGAATGCCAACAGAAGGGACTCCCGGCAGCTGTGCGCTTTCAGCAGGAAGTTTCCCAACAATGCGGGGAGAAAAGCAGGCAGTCGCTACAGCTATATCACACTTCAGAACAGTTTTGGTGAATTAGTTTTGACTGTGAATCTCTGTTCATTTTACCCCCCCTGAAATGTACTTCTACATTAATTATATATTTTCATAATTACACATGGATCCACTCACACTCACACATAGCCGAATGTCTTCCTCATAATATTTATAGCTTCCTCCCTATCCTCTGTGCATGACATTTAATCTGGCATTTAACAATAAAAAACACTTGAACAATTACTCAACAACCTCATCTGGTTATGTTTTGTAAGAGAACATCATTTTTTAAGAAATTGCACATAAGAGTACAATAAATAAATTATGAATTCGGAGTAGTATAGGGCATGTTTGATTACTGGAGTGTATTAGTGAGAGTACATGTGTGTTTTAACTTAAAGCGTTTATGATTAATTT
Source organism: Anabarilius grahami (assembly GCA_003731715.1). NCBI lineage: Eukaryota > Metazoa > Chordata > Actinopteri > Cypriniformes > Xenocyprididae > Anabarilius > Anabarilius grahami. The sequence continues at coordinate 561,949 of RJVU01051924.1, forward strand.
CTATTCATCTTTTATAAAATTCATTCTTTTAACTAAAACTTTTTTCTTTTTATATAGGAAAGTCATGTTAAAACTTCAAAAGTTAGTGTACTTGTTTACTAAGGAGACAACAGCATCAATGAAGAGCCTGAGGCTTTCACAACAAAACCCGCCAACTGCAAAACTAGCTCAAAAGTAGCCCAATCTTGTTTCAGGGGGGTCCCGCGGTAAAAATCGTCTTCCAGGGGCTAAAATCTGCGTTTTTGGTGGGGTTTGGTGATTTACTGTGCATATGTTTTTAATTAAGCCATAATTTTGACAAATATACATATAATTATATACAGTTGCAAGAAAAAGTATGCGAATCACTTGCAGACAGAATCTGTGAAAATGTGCAGAATTTTTACAAAATAAGAGAGATCATTCAAAATGCATGTTATTTTTTGTTTATTACTGTCCTGAGTAAGATATTTTACATAAAAGATGTTTGCATTTAGTTCACAAGACAAAACAATAGCTGAATTTATTAAAATAACCCCATTCAAAAGTATGGGAACCCTTGGTTCTCAACACTGTGTGTGGTTACCTGATGATCCACGACTGTTTGTGTGTTTTGTGATGTTGTTCATGAGTCTCTTGTTTGTTCTGAGCAGTTAAACTGAACTCTGTTCTTCAGAAAAATCCTCCAGCTCCTGCAGATTCTTC